>BLKR01014918.1:0-84060 GCA_011170035.1 Teleogryllus occipitalis | reverse complement strand
CGGTGGCGGAGGCGGAGGCGGTGGCGGTGGCGGTGGCGATGTTGGCGGTGGCAGCGCTGGCGGTGGCGGTGGCGGTGGTGATGGCGGTGGCGGTAGCGGTGGCGGTGGCGGTGGCGGTGGCGGTGGCGGTGGCGGTGGCGGTGGCGGTGGCGGTGGCGGTGTTGGCGGTGGCGGTGTTGGCGGTGGCGGTGTTGGCGGTGGCGGTGTTGGCGGTGGCGGTGTTGGCGGTGGCGGTGTTGGCGGTGGCGGCGTTGGCGTTGGCGGTGGCGGTGGTGATGGCGGTGGCGGTAGCGGTGGCGGTGGCGGTGGCGGTGGTGATGGCGGCGGCGGCGGCGGTGGCGGTGGTGGTGGCGGTGACGGTGGCGGTGGCGGTGGCAGTGGCGGTGGCGGTGGCGGTGGCGGAGGCGGAGGCGGTGGCGGTGGCGGTGGCAGTGGCGGTGGCAGTGGCGGTGGCGGTGGCGGTGGCGGTGGCGGTGGCGGCGGCCGCCCCGCTCTCGCGCACGCACACGCCCGTCCGCCCGCTCGCTCGGTCACCCGCGCAGCGAGCGTGTCGGCGGCGGCAGGTGGGCGGACGCGCGTGCGGTATGGGAGCAGCGGACCGCGCCCGTGACCGCATCTGCCCGCGACACGCGTGGCCCGCCGGGAGGAGGCGGTGGGGCGGGGGCGGGGGCGGAGTGGCCGAGGCGAGCAGGTGCGCGCGCGAGGCGCCGCTGCCCGTCGCGGTCGCGTAACGCGGCGCTGCCCACTGGCGCCGACGCGACGCCGCGCCGTCCACGCCCACTGGCCGTGAACCCTGGAAGGAACCCTTTCGCTGCCATTCGAATCGCTGTCGTCGACGTGTTGTGAGCCAGACTTCTGTGAAGAGAAACCTTTCAAAATTATTGTTTCACCTATTATCTTACAGGGGAACGACTCCTGACTTCCAATTGTAAACATAATTCTTAAGTGATTTTGGGATTGTCCCATTCACTTGTTTGTATCCAAATAGTTTTTTTCTTCTTCTTTTCAATTGCTTCTCTAATGATGTGATGCGTCTTTAACTATTACATAATTTTTATTCTCTATGTGATTACTACCATATTATATATTGAATTTGCGTCTACATTACATACACGTTTCTTTAGAGAACCAAAGATTAATTTAATCAATTAAATGCGTCATTTATTACATTTCAACCACGTGTTTACTAAAAACAATCAAATGCATCGCATGCTTTCAATACTACTTCGAGTGTATGCGTTCAGTTGACATTTCTGATCTACCGTAATATGCACAAATATATATAATACAGTCTCCAGAAATTCACACAAAATATGACAAATCAGTTTAATCACTCAGTAGAATTTCTACTCCTCACTCACATACCCTTTTCTCCTCCGCGACTGGCGTCATGCTAACCTGTTCTCCATCGTGTTACCACCCTTGCGCGGCCGGTTGCACGGCGCACCGTCATTGTCACCTTGCCACCTGCAGCCGGCCTGCGTCACCCCCATCCCTCACCCCCGCCACAGTCCGCAGCACAAGTGCCGCAACGGCCACCAGCGCCGTTCCGAACGCGCAAGTGATCCGAAGCGCTGCGCAGCGCCTCGGATCGGCCGCCCCTGCCCGTCGCCGCTGGGCGCCGCCCCCACCTCGCCCGCCTGCCCACCCACCCCGCTGCACCGACCGATCGGCAGACAGCCCGCCTGCCCGCTCGCACTCTCGCCCGCTCGTCCGCTCGATCTCTCGCCCGCTCGCCCGCTCTCTCACCCGCCTGCCCACCTGCCCGCCTGTCCGCCTGCCCGCTCGCCCGTTCGCCCGCCCACTCGCCCAATGGACCAACCGATCGGCCGACAGCCCACTCGATCGCTCTCCCCCGCTCGCCCACCCATTCAGTCGCTCCCGCCCGATCGCCCAATCGCCCGCTCGCCCGCTCGCCCGCTCGCCCGCTCACCCGCCCCCTCGCCCGCTCTCCTTCCCGCTCGTCCACCCACCGCCCGCTCGCCCACCCGCCCGCCAACCCACTCCCTAGTCCACCCACTCATTCAGTCGCCCTACCACCCGCTCGCCCGCCCACTCGATCGCTCGCCCGCACGCCCGCTCGCCCGCACGCCCGCACGCCCGCTCGCCCGCACGTCCACTAATCCGCCCGCAGTTCCACCCGCCCGATGGACCGACCGATCGGCCGACAGCCCACTTGTCCGCTCTCCCACCCAGTCGTTCGCCCGCCCACCCACACCCTCGTCCGCTCACCCTCCCGCCCTCCCGTCTGCTCGCCTGCCCGCTCGCCCGCCCGCCCGCCCGCCCGCCCGCCCGCCCACCCGCCCAACCGCCCAACCGCCCGCCCGCCCGCCCGCCCGCCCGCCCGCCCGCCCGCCCGCCCGCCCGCCCGCCCGCCCGCCCGCCCGCCCGCCCGCCCGCCCGCCCGAAGGACCGACCGATCAGCCGACAGCCAAACTCGACCGCTCTCCCGCCCGGTCGTCCGCCCGCTCACCCGCCCGGAGCAACCGAACCGCGAAGCCACCGCGGACCGTATAGGTCCTCAGATCAGGCGTGACCCGATGCGGCGTGGCGCGCCTGTACAAAGAGCATTTTTTACCGCCCGGTGGCAACGCCTCGCCGCGGCCTTGCGAACGACCTTAACGCCGGACACGATATAAATAGCCGGACAACAAAGCGCAAGAAGCGACGCGCGTCTTGGTCGTTGGCGATGACGTCTGCCCACGCGAGGGGGTTGGCGATTTAGCTTAAATTATACGGAACCGAAAGGATCATTTTCTTCGTTATTTGCCCGCGCCCTGTACCGTGTTAAAACAATCACGCCAAGTCTGTATTTCCAAAGACTTTCACAATACGCCCGCCGAAAAAAAGACGACCCGAAGCGTATAATCAGAATCGGGAAACGTAATCTAGGAGTCGACGGGAGGCGGGTGCGGGCCGCGGTTTATACTTGTATCAATTTCGAGAGAGGTGTCGGCGCGGAAAGGAAGAGGGACGGGGGCGTTCGTTTGGCACCTGCCGCGGGCGCGCACGTCCGCGCCCGGTTGCCGCCCACCCCCGCCGCCAAATTACAGAAGGGCGCGCGGGGCCATTACCCCGCCAGCGAGAGGGGCGGCCTCTGTAAACGGGTGCGGCCCGCCCTATTATGTGCGCTGGAATATTGAGCTGGACGGTCGGGTCCGTTGGGCGGGCAAGCGGTCGAGCGAGCGGCCGTTGGTCGGGCGGGTGAGCGACCGGGTGGATGGGCGGGTGAGAGGACAGGAGGGTGGGTGAGAGGGTAGGACATGACGGCAAGCAGGAGGGCAAGAGGACGAGAGGCTGAGCGGGAGAGCCCGTAAGCGCCTAAGCGGGCGGGCGGGTGGGTGGGTGGGCGGGCGGATGATCGGGCGGGCCGTGGGGAACGGTGGGGCGGGAGGAACGGTGCGAGGAACGTCGGGAGGGAGGGTGGAAGAGAAAGCAGAAGGGAGGTAGGGCGGGAGGGCAGACGGGAGTCCAGAATGGCAGGCGGGAGAGCAGGAGAGTGGGTAGGCAGGAGAGTAGGTTGACAGGAGGATGTGTGGGAGGGAGGGCATGAGTACTGGCGGGAGGGAGGATGGGTATGTTGGAGGGAGAGGGTTTGTGGGCGGGTTTGCGGGCGGGTTTGCGGGCGGGTTTGCGGGCGGGTTTGCGGGCGGGTTTGCGGGCGGGTTTGCGGGCGGGTTTGCGGGCGGGTTGGCGGGATGGCGGTTTGGCAGGATGGCGGGATGGCGGCGGGTGGTTTAGCGGCGGGTAGGTTGGCGGCGGGTAGGTTGGCGGCGGGCGGAAGGGCGGGCGGGCGGTGGGTTGGGCGGCTGGTGGGGGCAAAAAACGCGCGGTGGCGGCGGCCGTCTTGGGCCGTGGTCAGCGCCAAGTGCCGACCTTCCCAGGAGCCTCTGTGATGACCCTGGCGTACGCGCCTACTTGAGGGTGAGTGGAAGTGGACGCGGACGAGCTGGTTTGGCTCGCAGCAGGGTGCGCCTCGTTTTGTGCGCTGGCGGAGTTGATGATGTGGTCTCGTGGCCTGGACTCGGAAAGTGGTGTGACGTCACTGTTACCATGGCATTACCTTTAGTGTGGAGTATAAAAATGATCGAGTATAATTGTGAACCAAGTAGTAGTACAAGTGTAATATGCAGAGAATATTATCGCGTAGAAATTACATAGTGTCAATATAATAAATTGAATTTCGGTTGACCCTTGGTGCCATATTATAGAGTTAAAGCATGTACTGTTTTCCTTCCACTCGTTCGATAGTCAGATTATTCACAAATAACTTTACATATGACGGACAGCTAGAAACATTATAAAAATATAAGTCGCAACCTTAAGAGTAATTTAGTTTACTGAGGAAAATTGCGGATCAAATTGTTCCCTAAATCTTCATTCGTTCGTTACAGGTGCTTATTATTGCATAGCTTGTTACTGTTCATAATTTATTCATGTGTTGAATCTCTTTGTTAAGACTTTTATTTCATCTAATAGTGATTCATAAACATTTAAACGATTTTTTCAATCTTTCTTTGTAAAAACATCTAAACGATCATTCTATAAATATATTCTTTACGACTATCTCTTACAGTCAGGCAGAGAACAAGCCCAACAGTTAAACATTCTCATGACCCCGGAAACAAGAGAGACGTGGACGTTATTCTGGACATATTTCACTGGCGGACACGCTTCTCTGCTGCGGGCACTTGCCACCGCCGCCGCCACCGTCGCCGTTGGGGCTGTCGCCTTCGTCTTTGCCGTCGCGCCCGGCGCTCCAGCTAGTTTCGCCCTGGACGCCCGCGACGGCACAGCATCCCCGAGCTCCATCGGCAGAGCATCGCATCCACTTGTTTGTGTTGGCTTTATGAAATAATAATTGCCTCGGTGGGAAGACAAAGGCTGAATGCCAGCCGGTTTATGCGACGATGCTCCTGGCTGCGGTAGTGGTGGCGGCGGAGGCGGCGGTCGTTCTTGCCGCAATATAAATCGCACATCTTTATGCCGCCCGCCTTCATGAGTCATGAGGCGCGGCCACCCAGGCCGGGGCCCTCGGGCCGGCGAGCGCGGGCTTCGAACCCGCTTCCCACGGACTTCCACGGCTGGCGGCCGGCGCTGCTTTGCATACCGCCAGGCGGTGCGTACGCGGAGACCGTCGCCCGTACTGACCTTACCGCCATTCAATTGCCACCGCAAGAGCCAATGTCGCTGAAACTAATCTCTATAATTTTGCCCTCCAATGTCGGATGAGCATCCGACAGACATTGTCAAACCCTCGATGGTCAACACTTCCATTTTTCATAGTTATTAGCAGCAGCGCATCCGATGTCGCTGAAACTGTCTCTATGCTATTGGCCTTGTTCCATTGTCACTTCGGCTCATCCTCAGTGGCCAATCTGTTCATTTTTTACTACTATAGTTTCTGTACGAAGGAACATATAGCAGAAATGCAATAAACACCCCTATATAGTCTGCATTTTTCTCAAGGATGGGCAGTGTAGTTGGATGCTCATTATTTAGACTTGCTGTAGATCTCCATGAACCACATGTGTAGACCTAGTAATTTTCGAATAGATATGAACTTAATTTAATTTTCAGTGTTAAAATCGATGGAAATTCTATATGGAAAATTGAGATAGCAGATGGATCAATTAAAACCATTCAATATCTGGAAATTAATATCAATAATTTTGAATTTTAGGAACATTTTTTTCAAAACTTCACCAAATATTTTACTATAAGAATTCAAAAATTACTAAAAATTAAATTGATTATATTTATTATAGCATTTATAGAAAATGCAGGTATTCATTTCAAGTACTCTGGAATTCGTGTTAAGGAATATAATTACAATGTTGCAATGACATGACTTCTAACAATTTTCTTTGATGTAGTAATCATTATTTTAATTTAAGGATTTACTTATGTCAACGAGAAAAATATTCTAGTTACAATAAAATAGGCATTACTGTCCAAGTGTCTCCATTTAATTTAGCTTTCTTTCGTTTTCAAGTTTATTCATTCCTGAAATTAAAATCATTTCTCAAATTACAATAAAATGCACTTTTTCATGAGCTGAAATAATGCAAATCAGAATCTTTCCTAGTGTAATTCGCTCTTCGTACTAGGCTGTTACACTTGTTTTGGGTATTAGTTCCATTACTCACGTGCAACCCACGCTGAACATTAAGCACAGAGACATGATACATCTATCACCACGCACTGTATACCGCAAACTGAAAGAAAAAAATAATAAATGCTCAGAAGGAGCACGTAAGATCCGCTGCGGAACCGTAACAACAGTTTCCGATTCCGTTTCCATCTGTTGCCGCTCGGCGCGACGCAGCGAGCGTGGCGGGCCGCGGAGCGCCGCGCCGCGAGGAAGCCGGCGGACGCCGCAAGGGTTATCTGCCGCAGCCGCTTGCGCCGGACGTGCCTCCCTCGCAGCCGGCGGCGCGATCACATCGCTGCACGCGCACACGCAGGACTTTTTCACATTCTCGCGAACAGAAGTACGTTACCTAAGCTCCCGACTTCTGGTTGTGTTATATATTTGCGTGCTTCGGTGTGCTTGTTCGAAACATTTTCGTGCACGTTTGAACCAATGGAACTTCTTAAGAAACAAAAGTTACACTTCATTAGTAGTATGTACGCATTATACATGAACGTCAGTTTGTTTTGCAAATCCGCCCAAAATAACCAAAGCGATGAAATATCTCTTTATTTTTAATGTCGTGTGTTAAAAATATGTTGAACAAAAATTAGACAATCCTCAGAGATAGACCGTTTCCCCACTGATAAATCTTATTTGATTTACACAATTTATTTGAGAAAAAAGATTACTTCATATCTCTGTTAATGCAAAATTGTGGTAATATACAATTTAAAATTATTTCTTCTGAAAAACACGACACAAAACATTCACAAATGCGTTTTTTCACAGGAACGCATATTCATCAAATAATAAAACCGCATTCAAAATCTAAATAACCGAATTAAGAAACGAAAGGTGTCAGCTCTTAATTTTTGAACACTCTTTGCTAGCTTTCACGATGGCCACATCCACTTTTCTTCAACAATGGACACCAAGATGAGTGGTGTTGGCACGAAAGAGTTCTGTAGCTTTGGTGAAATGTTATTAATACATTGAATCTCGAGGTGAAAATTGACTCTACGTCCGCCCAGATACTGTCAATCCCACACTGTGCGGCGGAGACAGCGTGGCGCGCCAGCCGCCGCCGAAGAGCTGCACACGCACGTGCACCGGCGTTGCACAGGTGCGCAGCCGCCTTGGAACGCCCCGCCCCCGCCCCCGTCGCAGAGCAAGCGGCTGCAGAGACGACACCGCGACCAAAGCCCTCAGTTATAGTGTTCATTATCTTCGCTAAACGTGTTACAATGAGGGTAATAAATTATGAAGTAGAAGAAGAAGAAGGAGAAGATAAAGAAGAAAAAAAAGAAAAGAACTGAGACACTCGGTTGATTAATTATTTTGGCCAATAATAATTAATAATGGTTGATTATATTAACCAATGACCCTAGCAGTTGATGCGCTCTGTTTTCGAGCGCATCAACTGCTAGGATCATGGGTCCCGTAAGCGCAGTGCATGTTTTTATTATGGAAGTAGGCGGCGATCTTCACCCACTGGATGGTTCTATCTGTCGTCGACCTAAACTTGGGCTCGCAAGGTTTTCTGCATTCAGCTTTCTCCCATCAGCAGGACACCATCCTAGCTGGGACAAGCTCTACATTGCCGAGTGGTCTTTCGACATGTGTCGTAGTGTAGTGCTGAGTATGAGTGTAATTAAGGGATCAGAATAGGACAAGGAAGAGGTAAGAAAGATCATACGCGGTCCTTGGCCCGTTTGCTCCGGCATTCGCCTGGCATTGATCGAAGAAACTTCGGAAAACTAACGCTCAGTGCTGCCGGACGCTTCTCCTCCAGGGAGCAGCTTATGAGGCGGGGTTAGGTAATGGAATGCCATTGCCAGTGACTTTTTTGGGAGAGGCAATTGAAAAGGCTAAGAATTCTGTAAATAGGGTGATCAATATTGTGTATTCCATTAAAAGATACTGTTTTCTTAACTTATTGTATTACACTACATTACCAGAAACTTGCCAAATTTTAGCAGAAACAAAAAAGCTAAATATCTCCGTTTTATTTGTTGAGTGGCTTACAATTTTCTATTCCATGCGCATCATTAAATATACACCAGCTGATCTTCTTTAATCATTTAAGCTTTTATATTTGTTATATATAATACAATGATATGCAGATATTTCATTAGATAGATCACAACAAATGTACAAAACCATCCATAAATCGATTTAAAAATACGAACCAATGACAGTTCCCATTAAAATTCTCTAAAACATTGACGGTTCGTTTTGGGGCAAAAAGTGGTCTCTAAATAAAAATACAAGAGAAAAACTGAATCTTTGAAATGAAGTTTCTGCGACGTGGCTTGTTTTACTTTACAGACCGTCAAATATGTGAAAACATGCGCGAGCGAGTTTCATTCATCCAAAAAGACATAAAACATTAAAATACATTTGGTACTTCCATATCACTGGAGTGGACGCTAAAAGACTGTTCAAACAATGGAAAAAAGACTGCTCAAACTTGTAATAAGTGTCCGCAGGGAGTAGAAACCAAAAATAAACTGATGCAACAATCTATACTGAGAACTTAGCACATCACTAGGACTAATCTTTTTAGTTGTAGAGACGAAAAATGTTGAATTGAAGAATACTTGCTTAAAATTATTTTGATATTGAATTAATTATTTTACATATTGAATTTACTGTATTCTATTTCGATATCAAGATATTATCCTGCATTTTGCCATTTCCTAATGAATTAAAAAATCGTTGAAAGAATTGTAGTAAACTGAAATGGGTAGTTTTTCATTGCTTACCACATCTCATATGATTGACACCGGATACTAATAATGACCCTAATTTTAATGCATTGTGGATATTCATAAAAAAATTGAATCATTCGATTTGACAACCAACATTAACACCTACGAAGTACATATATTGCGATATAGAACTATGTGGATGAGTCAACGAGAATAGGATCACCACCGAAAAGAACAATAAAGACGAACATGAACAAACGAATAATCGCTACACATTTGGTCAGGCTATTCTTTCATGCCCTACAAATATTAGTAAGTAAACTTGGGATATTACGTCTTAGAAGAAAGTGACGAAAAGAAAGCGGCGTCAATATCATTGCAAATATTGGCGGAAAAGGCAAGATTTGCAGTAATGAAAGTGAATTATCACGCAAAATGTAATATTTTTAATAATGAATTGTTGAAGAAATGAAACAAAAGAGACTTTTAATACGAAGATCGTGGATGAGGTTGTGATTACTGAAGATCTTGTTATGATGGTAACAATTAAAATTGATGCTGATGCAAAAGAATGATGTATTTGTGCTTTCTCACTTTTCGTTATTTGTGCGGACCAAGGGTGGATATTTGTTTCGATGACTGACAACTGAGTGCATGTACTGATATAAATAATGAAAAAAATTCCTGATAAAGTATCGAGTTAGGAATTACAAAGGAATCCAGAGTTCTAAAATGAAAGAAAAATATTTTATAAGTTTACAACTTTCATATACTATTTTTAATACTAACGGAAAGTATCGATGAAATGAAGCAGACACAAATTCAAAAAACAAATCTGTTGCCCAATTGGGCCATCGAGATGACAGTTTTGCCCCGTATTTTACTGGCTTTATTTTCCGAACTGCAAATGAAGTGGCGAGTGACGCCGCGCCTGACAAGCACGCAACCCTCCCGACACAGCTGTGCATGCACACGCAACGCGAGCTGTTTTGTATCGTAGACGCACAGGCCCGGATTAGATACTGCGGGGACCCACAGTCGTAAAATCGTGTTAAGGGTTTCGTTTCAGTTCATTTATACAGAACAAACTTAGTAGAATATTTTGTAATATTATGATATAAATAAACAGATTGTATAGTGATTTGGCTGAAACGTGGTATCGTCATTTACATGCAAGAATTGGTCGACAAATAGAATAAAATCCTTACCTTAATAGACACACAAAGGACTAACGCGAAATTAGTCCATAAAAATTCGACGAGGAAAATTCATTGTGAATATCGGCATGTTCGTCGGTCGAACAACACTTTTTGTTACAGTTTTTTTTTCAACTTGGCCAAAGGGACGAGTGGCGGTAGTTTTTCTGAGTCACCTTGACCATCGGAGGCGGCCTTGAGGTACGTTGACACCGCGCGTCATCGTCGGCCCGTGTTTTTGCGCGGCGCGGCCAAGCGGCGGAGATGCGGCTGCGATGCAAAGGGCGACGCGCCGTGTTGCGGGCGGGTTGAAGGGGACGAGATGAAGGTGGTGGAATGAAGGGGGCGGGATGAAGGGGTCGGGATGAAGGGGGCGGGATGAAGGGGGCGGGATGAAGGGGTCGGGATGAAGGGGGCGGGATGAAGGGGGCGGGATGAAAGGGGGCGGGATGAAGGGGGCGGGATGAAAGGGGGCGGGATGAAGGGGGCGGGATGAAGGGGGCGAGATGAAGAGGCGACGCGGGGGCGACGCGGGGGCGACGCGGTTCGTTCGGCGGCTGAAGGCGATGCGATGTGGAGGCTACGGAGGTGGGGCATTCCGGAGCCGACGGAAGCTTCGCCCAAGGAAACTGACACTGCCGTCGCTGTTCTACGTGATTTGATTCGCCCGTCGTTACCCCTTCTATTCTTCTCCGTCCCAGTCGAAGAAGGAACAATCGTCAAGTTTTTATTGAATGCTTTCAATCAAATTATTTTTGAACGTTCGTTGCTGACGAAGCTGTGCTTGTGAAGAGCACCAAAAAGAGATACGTGTTTACTAGGGCCGGATTTTGAAGACCTAAAACATAGTCAAAAATGATCTATAAAATGCTCTTCAAATGTTTTAAAAATGCCCTGAAAACAAAGAAAAATGACGTAAAATATGTAATAAAAACGAATTCGGATTGACATATCACTCTTTTGGATTTGATACTGATGTAATCGACGCTTCTTTCATTTGTTCGAGTGAACTCAGCTCGCAGACGTTTGGTGAGGACTGTTCTTTACCAGGAAATCTCTGTCTTTAGTTAATCGGAAATCGCCCCAAATCGCCCCAATCGGCCCAAACAATGACGGTGATTGATAGGTGTCACAGGTACCTTAGATTACATGATCCCAACGGCTGACATTACACTTTCTGAGCGAAGAAATCAAAAAGACTACTCAGAATTCTGTGGAGAACATTTCTTGCATCTTGAAAATATTATTTCAAGAAAGTGCCATTAAAATGATATTAAAATCGATTAAATTAGCGGAAAATGCATTAAAAACGACGGAAAAGAGTAAAAAATGATTTATTAGTAGAAATCAATGGAAAGTGACCTATAAAATTTGCTCATTTCCTTTTGTGAAGAAATAAAATTAATTTCTGCACTAAACGACATTGTTTTAAAGTGAAAAGAAAAGAAATGATATTTCATTTAAATCCGCTGCCTAGTGATTACATTTGATCTGTGAAATGAGTATTTTATAGTAGTTATATTCAATTGCCACCTAGAGCGTATCATGTTATCAATGGCAATAGGAGTGGTCGAACAACAATCTGATATGTAGCAAAATGTTTATTTTTCTTTTTAATAAAATTAATTTCTCTTGTACTTGTTCTTCAATTGAAATCTAATTTTTAATAATCTTACTGCGTCCACTCTCTGACCCACGTACTACAATTACCGTCGAAGGAAACTATTACCCTCAACCACTAAAATTACGTATACATTATTCCTTTAGGGATCAATTATCTTCGACATTTACTTCTTTGACTTCAGCATAATATCTTCCTCTTTCATATTTTATTATATTTATTGACAGGGTATTTTGACAAGGTTTTTGTTCATCCGTTTAACATTTACAGTATTTCTCAGTTCCGGCATTGACCTACGCTTCTTTCGGATATTGTTCTGCCTGTACTTCATTATTTCCTCTCTCCCGTCCTTCTCGAGCAACGTCGTCGTAATTCTTAAATGTATGAAATCAGGTCAACGTTATTTTCCTGTTTCGTACTCCTCCCATAGTCACATCGCTATCTCCAATTCCCGTCTGGGCTTCTTTCCTCGTGTTGGCGTGCGGGGCAGATAGTGGGGTTTGCCCAGCGCGTTCGATCGTGGCGAATGCATTGGACGCGACACCAGAGGCCGCCGCAGGGTAGACCGGCGCCGCGCCACGCCACGCCATTCCCCGCCACGCCGCCCCCGCATCGGCAGCCGCGCGGGCGAGCGGCCGTCGGGCAGGTCCAGGTGCCAAAGCGACGCTTCCGCGCACGCTTACCGTGGATGTTCGCAGACTACATTTGAGTGCGATTGGTCCTCGTAGGCGTATTTGACGCGCTTGGTTACGAAAAGTGATTGCTCGGAGAGTGTGTGAATCAGAATGTCCATGTTCGAGGTGTGGGAATAGTACCGTGACACACAATCAATCACACCCAAATCTAGGAATATTCAGTTGCTATATTTTAGTCTATTCAGTCGCTATATTTCTCAATACTGAAAATAGGCTTGTGTGAATCCTTACTCATCTTGTAAAACTAATTTTATAAATCTTGATACGAACATATTTGCGGCTAAACTTCAAGATTTTGTGATTTTTAAAAGACATTTTTAGAAGAAACCGATAACAGTGGAAAAAAAAACATGGAAATTGAATAATCTGTTTTGCGTGTAGTTATCGCTATACATTTGAACCTAATTTTTCTTACATAAGGATAATAAATAAAATAATTTTCATGTATTTTCCTAGTCATAAGTTAATTAATTGATAATGTTTGTATATTTTCCTAGTCATGAAAAATGGGGTGTTTGTTCACATTTTTTTTCCAATACTATTTTAAATATACAGATTCTTCCTTAGTCTGAAGTTCATTTCTGTTCTTTGTAGTACCTCTTTTTGACGAATATGATCGTAACCATTAAGTAGAAACAGACAAAAAGACAACTTTTCTTTGGAAAAAACTAGCGAGCACACAGTATTTCTATGTCTGAATATCAACAAGATTTTCATTATTGTGATTCTACAAAAATTATTCACCCCATCGTATCATCTTCAGAACGTAAGTAAATTATCATATTTTATTCAACTGTGAAAAATATTTCAGGTATAATTGTACAGAGAAAACCCGTAAAATGAAATCAGATGAACGTAAAGTTAAATTAATATTGTCTTTCGTGTATTAGAAATATATGTAATTCGAAAACCAAATCTAAATTCACCTTCAATATTATCACCTTTCGTGTGGGTAGACAAGTTGTCCCTTTGGAGTCAGTGTTGTGTCCATTTGTAAGACACGACATTAAAATTTGAGAATTATTCTTTAATTTTATCCTAAGACATTCTTTGCAACCAATTCATAAATAAAATTGTCAAATTAGGATGTAAATTTGAATAATTGACTTGTTGAAATTCGACACAAAAAGATTACATACTTTATTAGCATCAATCTTTGGAATGCTACCTACTAATCAGCTCCGGTTTTATCGGGGCTTGTCATAGCTTACGGAGCTTTGCAATTTGAGTCGAATGAGACATCAGCTTATAGCCTCGTCAGATCACAATCTGATATTCAGAAACAGTAGGTGTTGACTTTGCAATTGCTGCACAAGTACGTACGTATGTAATTTTGAGGTCTTGAGGATTTTTAAAGCTCCTTGTAGATAGGTTAACGTAAGTTAGAAGCTGTTTTGGTGGTGTAACAGTTATCCTAACAAACTACTATACCGAGGTTCACAGATTCAAATCCGATCAAAGCAGTGGAACGCCAGGGGAAAAACCTTCTTCATTCGCCTTTCTTCAGAAGGGAAGTAAATCTGGCTGCCCCATGTTGTAGATTTTCTGCATGTCAAAGTTTCTCAAGCCTAAAAGAAGTCTCTGAGCCAAATTAGAATCGCCTGTTTCGCCGCCCGTATGTGATATTCTTTCTTTGTTAGAAGATGAAAGGAGCGTAACGATATTTGCGTGGTCAGACCGACGAGCAGGCCTGATGTGCTGAGTCTTGCCTCGAGACATAAGGTATCATTGAATTGAATAAATCTGAGATAATTTAGATTATGAAGACATTCGGAGAAGATAAATTATAAAAAACTATAAAATAAATTCATCAAACTGGAAAATTCACAACATGCAAAGAAATAATGGAGCGTGAAATTATTTAGAACAATTGAGACATGATTAAATTATTCCTAGAGAAGCATGTCGAACATTTTCTTCATAGGAAATTTCGAAGGATATGGAAATATCTTATAAATGTATGAGTCGCGTAGCGACTAGTGAATTTATCTCCTCAACTCTAATACCGAATGATATTTGATAAGACTATTCCATGAATGGAATTACGTCGTAGTATGTCTTAGAATACGCTCAATATTAATTATATTAATGGAAGTCGTACATTCAGTCATGCCCACCGGCTTCTGTAATTGATGTAACGCAACTTATAATTGACCAATAATGAGCAGTAGGTGTAATCAATAATTTGAATTACACCTTGCTAATTGGTTCGCTCCACATATATTGTGAAACCATTAGTGTTAATTTCCTGAGTGTAGTAGTCTTGTAAAACGCCTAATTTGGCCACTGATAGTAATCCTTCATCGCATGAGATTTCTTTGTTTAAGTGTAGGGCAAAGTAGGTGAAAGAGAGGTGAGGGAGAACCGGATGCAACTTGGTGATTGAGAGAACGGCTCCAGCCGCGATCGCCCTGAGGCTACAACGCCGCAGACCGCAGGCGGGGGATACGTCAGCTTATCAGACGACCATCGCTAGCCGCCGCAAGGTCGGGCAAAAACACGAAGCTGCTGCTGCTGCTGCTGCGGCGGCGGCGTCGGCGGCGGCGGAGGCGGCGGGTAAGGTGGCGAGGACCACTCCTACCCATTGTGCGCGCGCTCCAGCGTCCTCTTTGATCAACGCACTGCGCCTGCCCACTTCGTCAGCAGAAAAGCATAGGTGCCTAGGGTTTCAGCCGCAGATGCTAACTTTTGAATAAGTTGCATTATAAAAACAGCCATTATATTCCAGATTTTTTAAAAAAATCACATTGAATCACCTTGAATCTCCGCGGAGATGCGATATTTTCAGTTAAAATATTTAAATCTTTGCAAGTTCATCTCCTACATTTGGAATAGTTTATTTAAATGCCAGAGAATTTGCAAGAGGAATGTTGAACGGATCACATTTTTTTCTTTTTTTCATCGCAACATTTTATCTTCTTGGGGTTCAAATAACTACACAAAATTGCCGTAGACTAGAAGGCAAATGAATGCTGACGGGTGAGATATTGTATTACCGCTCTAGTAATCAAAGAAAAAAATATATAACTTCAGAATTCGTTGTACAGTGACAATATCAAGTTGATCATGTATTTGCATTTGTTCTTCTAATGAAAAACATGAATTCATTTATGAAACGAAGAATTTACCAAATTCAAAACTATGAACAATAAAAAACATGTTATATTTATAATAAAACCATGATAATTAATTTTTTGGTGACACTGCACCAAAATCTCGACAAGGTGGCGGTAGAATTTAATATATTCTTTAATAAGGGATTTTATTAAGACCTGAACGCCTAAATTACTTTTCACACCTCGTGCCTCCAACCAATATAATAATATATCACCCAAAACTATAATAAAAAACGAACCTAAATTTCGGAAACTCATTTTCTTGATGTCTTAATAATCCAAATTGTTTCATTTTTCAGAATATTCATAGTTCACGTCATAAAACCAGATTATAGAAGTTATAATAAGAGCGCTGCTCAGACCCAAAACACGATTCTCGTTCAGGCAATTGCAGTTTTTTTAACATGTAATTTTATAAGATTAAGCTATATGTGTGTGCAAGAGGAAAACATACAAATTAATATTAATTTTCACATTATTTTCTTCCTCGCGGTACGTTTACACACAAATAACATAATCTATAAAATATATATTTCAACTCAGCTCATGTTCTGGAGAGGTGAGGGAACATCCGGGTCAAAATAACTTCTTAGGAAGCTGACTGCCTTTGTGCCGAGATTGGGATCGACGCTTCGGTGTAAGAAGTCTTTCTTTTATTTTCCTTGCCTTGTTCATTTGTTTTATTGGTCCAATGTAAACATTTCGAAGGCTATTTTTTGCTCTTATTTATTCATTTTATTCGAAGTGTTCGCAGCATCCGTCCACAGCTCCGATAAGAATCAGATTCAGCAACTAAAGAACAATATGCTTCCTCTAATTGGCCGAATGCTTGAGATTTCAGGCGGTGCCGAATTGCTTGAATGCGGCGGCCCATATAAATCACCGGCAGGGTTTTCAGTCGCCGAAAAAAAGTGTCCCGACGCGTCCGCTTTGTGATGCCGCCGCCCGCGCAGCGCCTCTCATCTGTTTACCGCCGCCACCGCCGCCCCCCCCTCCGCCTCCGAATCACATTCCCTCTCAACTGTTACATCTATCCCTTTCCCTCAAGCACGCGCTTTTACTTTTTTGTGACTTTATTTTCGTTAGATTTCAACTTTAAGCTTCAATTTAATCTTCCTCTTTTTGTTTTTGATCCCTACGCTGTTTTCCCTTTACATTCTTTGATTATGTGTTTTGTATTTTAGACGAATTCTTATTTTTCTCCCTCTTTTCTCTGTATTTCTGTCCCTTTCTCTGTCCATCTCTCTCCCTTCCTCTGTTATCTCTCTTCCTTTCTCTGTCACCTCTTTTCCTTTCTCTGTCATCTCTTTTCATTTCTCTGTCATCTCTCTTCCTTTCTCTCCCCTCTCTCTTCCTTTGTCTGTCCTCTATCTTCCTTTCTCTGTCCTCTCTCTTCCTTTTTCTGTCCTCTCTCCCTTCCTATGTCCTCCCTCCCTTCCTCTGTCCTCCCTCCCTTCCTCTGTCCTCCCTCCCTTCCTCTGTCTCTTTGTCTCCCTTTCTCTTTCTGCCTCCCTTTCTGTCTTTCTTTCTGTCTGACTCTCTGTATCCCTTTCTTACTCTAAATTTCTATATCCCTTCTTCTGACTAACTCTGTATCTATTTCTCTGGCTAACTCTCTGTCTTCCTTTTCTCTCTCTGGATTTTCCAAACTTTATATTTCTAATTCTTTTCTATATCTTTGAAAATGTTCAATTACTTTATTTTTTCTTAATTTAAAAATAGATTTATCTCATAGCTGTTGCTTATACAAAATGAATCGTGCAGAAACACTTTCATAAGGAATTTTAGGATTGAGCTTTGTAACAATGAACAAAGAATGGAATTTGATGGAAGCTGCAGCATCACTGACGAGGGTTGCGGGTGCGACCGATGACAAAATGTGAAGGCGTGCTTGAGGAGACAATGTATGGTCATGATGCAAAAAGGAAGAAGATACACAGGCACGTTTTCGGTCGTGATGAAGATGTATGTGGAGAATGCAAAGTGATGTAAAAGAGGGAGAGCAATGAAGATACAGCTCAAGGTACCGAATAAAAAGCAACAGGACAAAATTGCAAGTTAGAGGCGCTAACATTCATGAAGGTTCAGTTGTGGGATCATTTAAGATTACATTTTTAGTGCGATAGAATTGAGTATTATGATTGAAGTGTCTAAGTGGCGAAGTGTAAAATCTCAAAGGAGTTATCGTAGCAAAATTCAGCGTCATTTATTCACCAAAGACATTATAATGATCTATTACGACAAAATTTTTAAGCACAATTCCGACAAAAAAAGACTCTTTCAAAGATCTGCGGGCTTCCAACAAACGAAGAAAAACTCCAGATGGAAATCAGAGAAAAGCAAATGAAAAACTCGAAATAACACACAACGGTCAATGAAGGAAAGCAGGTTCAGGAGGCCAGAGAACATGTCAGCAGAATCTATTGCCGAGGAGATAGTGACAAATTGCTAAATCTCGAAGGACTTAGCGTCTCTGGGTCATTTGTTTGCAAATACAATATCATGAAGTAGGAGAGTCTGTGACAAAATTTTAAAGTGCAATTGAGACAAAAACACATTTGCAAAGTTTCGAAGTTCAGATATGCGAGTTTCTAATAAAAGAAAAAAATTACAAATGGAAATGGGAGAACTGTAACTAAATAACGTGAAATATCACAACGCTAAAATAAAAAGAATCAGGTTCAGGAGACCAGAGAACAGTCACGAAGTCGGCAGAAACTATCGCCGAGGAGGAAGCGCCGTGCCCTAAAGACGGAAAGAGAAGCCGCCGCGTAGGCAGCACGGAGTGCCTTCTCCAGGAGCGGCCTTATGATCATGGGCGGCGGCCCGCGGAGTACAATTGATCACATTATGTACAACTGAGACAAAAATAAACGTGCCCAAAGATCTGCGAGTTTCTCACAAAAGAATAAAAAAGCCCAGATTAAAATGGAAGAAACACAAATGAAGTACGCGAAATAACACATAACGGTTAATGAATGAACGCAGATTCTGAAGAGCAGAGTACCACCATGAAGATGTCAGAATGTACTACCAAAGAGGAAGCTGTGTACCCCAAGGGCGGAAAGAAAAGCCGCCGCGTCCGCAGCGCCGAGCGGTAGTCCACGGAGTACAATTTTCAATTGTCCACTAAGTACAATTGAAACTAAAACAAACGTGCCCAAAGATCTGCAAGTTTCTCACAAAAGAAGGAAAAATCGCGGATGGAAATGAAAGAAATGCTAATAAAGTACGCGAAATAACACATAACGGGCAATGTATGAAAGTAAGTCTGGAATACCAGACAAACTCCGCTAATCAGTAGAATCTACCGCCGAGGAAGAAATGGTGTACCCCAAGGACGGAAAGAAAAGCCACCGCGACTGCCGCGCGGAGTGCCTTCACCGAGAGCGGCCGCAGGCGCACTGGTCATGGCCCGCGAAGTACAATTAAGTACAATTGAAACAAAATCAAACGTGTCCAAAGATCAGCGAGTTTCTCCAAAAAGAAATGGGAAAATGGGAATGAATGGGAGAAATGGGAGGGAAAAGAAGAAATGGGAGAAATGGAAATAGGAGAAAGGCAAACAAAGTACGCGAAAGAACACATAACAGTTAATAAAGGAAAGCAGGCTCCAAAGAGCAAAGTACCTCCGCGAAGACGGCAGAATGTATTGCCGAGGAGGAAGCGGCGTACCTCAAGGACAGAAAGAGAAGCCGCTGTGTCCTCAGCGCGGAGTGCCTTCACCGGGAGCGGCCCCAGGATCATTGGCGGCGGCCCTCGGAGTACAATTGATTACATTAAATACAATTGAGAGAAAAATAAACGTGCCCAAAGATCTGCGAGCTTCTCACAAAGGAAGAAAAAAACAGATGGAAATGGAAGAAATAAAAATAAAGTACACGAAATAACTCATAACGGCCAATATAGGAAAGCAGATCTGAGAGACCAGACAAAATCCGCTAAGTCAGTAAAAACGACCGCCGATGAAGGAACGGTGTACCCCAAGGACGGAAAGAGAAGCCGCCGCGTCCGCAACGCGAAATACCTTCTCCAGGAGCGGCCTTAGCAGCACGGGCGACTACCTGCGGAGTACAATTAAGTACAATTGAAACAAAATCAAATGTATCCAAAGATTTGAGAGTTTCTCACAAAAGAAGAAGAAATCCCAGATGGAAAGGGGAGAAATGCAAATAAAGTATGTGAAAGAACACATAACAGTTAATGGAGGAAATCGGGCGCCAAAGAGAAAAGTACCTCCGCGAAGACGGCAGAATGTATTTCCGAGGAGGAAGCGGTCACCGCGTCCGCGGCGACTACTGCCTTCACCGGGAGCGGCTGCGGGAGCGCGGGCGGCGGCCCGCGGAGGCCGCGGCGGGCGGGTGGCCGACCCGCGCCGTAATCAAGTTGTGCGCCGCTGTCAGCGCTCGATAAATCTCCGCGATCGCCGCGGACGTAAATATCGCGGCTGATCGCTGACACGGCCGCCCGCGCGCTGGCCGCGACGTAGGTGATGGCGGCGGTTGGGCGCGTTCGGCTCTCGCAGAGTTATTTCTCTCGGCCTCCGAACACTCATCCCGCTGTCTCATAAGATGGAAATTCTACAGATTGCTTTAAATTTTGTTGGTTTGAAGCCACGACAACGCATAGTTAGGTCTATCGATGTCCTACGTCAGCCAATGGATATTGATGACGTTTCCACTCGTTCAACATCCTTATCATTTTCTCGTGACTCTCTCTTTGAGAGTAGGTCTCTTTTATACAAGTGTATCTATTCTTTTTTATTATTTAATCTTGTTGTTCTTACACGCAGACTGTCTTAACTTCTTCCTCAGAGTTTTCCGGAGCTATTTTGCACCCCATGTCGCCGTGAATTATCTACATCCACCTTTCTCTCTTTCTACGAAGTTTCTGGCCCCTTACTATCTTTCGAATATATAGTCGTATAAATACTATATTTTATTTCAAACTATTATATGATTATTATTTTACACTGAATTTGTCTGTTCTATTTTGTACAATATCTTTAAATGAAAAAATCTCTAAACATTGGATTTGCATTTTTGCATTATTATCGACGCGATTTACATAATATTCTGGTCAAATAATGGCATCTACGAATAGTCACCACCATCCCATGGCAATGGAGCCTACACCGATCGGGGGTGAGCCGTCGGTCGCATCCGACAGCCGGCGGGCCGGTAAGCGCGCCCGCCGGGGCGGCCGCCAGCCCGCTAACAAGCTAATAGTCGTTAATGATCGGGTGGTCGCCTTGACAGATGGACGGTAATTCTAGATGCGGACAATCCGTGATGGCAGGTTGCGATTTCGCCGGGCGGCTTATCGCGGCCGCATCTGAAGCGACCGCCGGGCCACCCAGGTCTCGAGGGGGGCGCGGGGCGCGGCGGGGAGCGCGGGGGCGAGGCAGCGCTTATGAAATTGTGTTAAGCGGGGAAACGGACGCGACCGTGTGCACTGTCTCGCGGCTGCTACATTGCCCATAAATATTGTATGTGCGCTCAAGTCGGCTCGCACACGGCATAATAAATGGAGGCGGGGGTTAAGTATGGGCTTGCGAGAAGCGGACGCCGCTCGCCGCCGACAGAGCGCGCGCCGGAGCCTTGAGCGCGCCGCGGCACCGCGCCACATCCTGCGCCGCGCCCGCGCCACGTCCCGCGCCACGTCCCGCGCCACGTCCCGCGCCATGTCCCACGCCACGTTCCCGCGTCATATCCCGCGCCACGTCTCGCGCCAGGTCCCGCGCCACGTTCCGCGCCACATCCCGCATCACGTCCCGCATCACGTCCCGCGCCACGTCCCGCGCCCCATCCCGCACCACGTCCCGCGCCACATCCCGCGCCACATCCCGCGCCACGTCCCGCATCACGTCTCGCGCCCCGCCCCGCGCCACATCCCGCACCACGTCCCGCGCCACATCCCGCACCACGTCCCGCGCCCCGCCCCGCGCCACATCCCGCACCACGTCCCGCGCCACATCCCGCTCCACATCCCGCGCCACATCCCGCGCCACATCCCGCGCCATATCCCACTCCACATCCCGTGTCACGTCCCGCACCACGTCCCGCACCACGTCGCACACCACGCCCCGCGCCAGGTCCCGCGCCACGTCCCGCGCCATATCCTGTGCCACATCCCGTGCCACATCCCGCGCCAGGTCCAGGCGGCACACCATCTCCATGACGCTCGTGGGTGTGGTTCAAATCATAACGCGACATAGTGGAATGAAACGGTTTAAAATGCACACCTAAATACATTCATATGGGCCTTGGGCGAAAATGAGAGCCCTGGCCCGGTCGATAGCCGTCATCCAGCGAGTTAACTCGAATGATTGATTGTTAGTGATTCCAAGCGCGTCAACTTCTAGAGTCATTACTCCCTTAAGTGTAGGGCATTTTTTCTCGGGTTGGTGTTCTTCTCTCACTGGATGGCGAGTTCCGGTGCCGACGTAACGTCGGCTTGCGGGTTTTCCCCCTCAAACAAGTATCTCTCTCACCAGCAGGGCACCGCTCGAAGCGCGACAAGCTCTAAGTTCCCGACCGGCCTACCGGCATGTGGGGTAATGTAGTGCATGTTAGTGTGTAAAGGACGAGGATAGAACAAGGAAGAGGTAGAAAAGCGCGATCCATGGCCCGTTTGTTAGGGTACCGCTCCGGCAATCCCCTGGTGTTGATCGGAGAAACCACGGAAAACTACCGATCACAGCAGCCGGTCGCTAGAAGTCTCCTCCAAACAACGACTGAATTCGACCTTTCTATGTAGCTAGTGTCGAAAATCCTGCCGCCTTTGGGACTAGAACCTACGATCTCACGGTCAAAGGGACTGTAGTGACATCAGTTGATGCCCTAAGCCATCTCTTGCGGTCAAAAACGCTCGTGAGCGCGGTTCAGATCATAACACGACGTACGTGGAATGAAACCGTTTAAAGCGCACACCTAAATAATACATTCATACGGGCCTTGGACCGAAATGAAAGCCCTCGCCCGGTCGATAGCAGTCATCCGATGAGTAAACTCGATATCGGGATAAATTATCGAGTATGAAGACTGTTGGATTTAATCTGCATATATGGTGCCCGCGGGCCGTCATGTGGAGCAGTGACTTAAAGGTATCATTACAAGCGGTCTTGGTTCTTTAGTCACAATATTTAAATATTAATAGACTGTTCATTCCGGACTGCGTTGTCCTCGCGGGGAAGCCTCCAGGGATGGAGCCTCGTCCTCGCCCTCATCGCCCAGAGGAAGACATCAGCGCAGACGCGCGCCATCACGAGGAATTGCCTTGGTGACTTATTTTCCCGCCGAGGGGTACGCAATTTTCTTATTTCAAGTGTTGACTTTAATATTTTAACACGCTAATTAACATTGAACGTCAAATTGCTGGTTTATGTACCGCTGTGTCCAAGAGTTTCAGAAAAAATGATGGTCATAACTAAGTTATACATGGAACACATACGAAGTTTTATTGGTTTCAATTTTTAAATATTATCTGCATTGCAGCATTATTGTTCATTTAGTGATGGGACGTTCCTTTTCAATTGAAACTATACGTTATTCTAATATTTCAATTATAACGTTAGTAATAAGAAAGATGTGGCAGAGAAATTAAAATAAGTAATAAAGGATTAAATAATCATAAATCGAAAAATAATTAGGTTACTTTAACTCATTCAGGAAAATTTATTTGTCTCAGAATTACTCGAATAAAGCTTTTATCATATATCATGGAAGTAAAGTACTTATATTTGATTTGATAGTTTCATTCACATGATATTATTCGTATAAGAGTGATGTTTGATTTTAAAAAATGCCTACTTCTGTCATTAGCTCGTGAGAAAGGACGATCTACATGCAAGATATTTCCTAATATTATGAAAACCATTCAGGAAGATGAAGAAGAAATGAATTCACAATTTACATTTCTGATGAATATGAGTAGTGATACTGCAATAAAGATAACATATTCTTTCTAGCAGAGAAGTGAGTTGAACCTTCAATCCCCTCCAAAGATTGAAATAAAAAAAATATAATGACGCTAAACTTCCAACTTAAGAACAGAATTTTTTTCGACAGATACAATTGAAAACTATTTTTACGGTAATTACTTAGAAACCTGGAAATCATAAGATGTAACTAAAATAATTTCATTGATCATAAATAAAATTATTTTCATACCAACTTTTGGCCTTAAAACTGACGATGCAGTGTGTAATGCTGTAAATTATATTCAATGCCAAAAATATTGATATGGACAGATAACTAGCTCTTAAGATATTTTGCCAATCAATCATCGATACACGACTGGTGCCAGCAGCGCCTGTTTGACAGCAACCCGCTTCGTAAAACATGTTCCAACGTAATATACTACCTTAAGAGCAGCTGCCCTTCTTCACAGAAAGCTGAAGAACATAAAGAAATTTTTCGAATTCCAGGTGCCAATTTTCATTCTTTAAGCCGTCATTACAATATTATTACTAGTAGCTAGATGGTTTTATTTGATTTTTTTTCTTTCGAATATTTACAATGACATAAACAGACATCGAAAATCGCACGTGGTTCTGTTACCAAGCACACCCTTCGTCTGTAAATATTTACGACTTGCCGTAGAAGTCAAACTCGCGATGTTAATCCCGGAATGCCAAGAGGAGGCTGCCTATGGTCCTACTATTGCTTCACGGCCGACACCCGTCGGAGAAAGTGACGAGACTGGTTGCTCCGGGAAACAAACTCGACTTAAATTCATAACAATGGAGTAGCCAACCGACTGACCGACAACAAATACGTCCTTAGATTTGCACCCGGCGCGCATATATCTTGGATAACGAGGGATTTGACAATGGTCGACCTCTTTTACCGCTGTTATATATCACGCGACCCGGTTACGAACCCGCGACCCCGCGCCGTACGGAGAACACCGTCCGCGGGTAACGCGATGTTGTATCGCGATAATCATCGGGGCTGATAATTTACGAGCGAGAGCGCGGGCGGGTCGGCTGCCGCCAGACAAATGAGACCAAATGCGTCGGCTCGCGCCGCGGGAGGCGTCGGCGAGAAAAGGGGAGGGGGTGCATGGGAAGGGGGCGGGAACCGGGAAGGAAATTGTGTCACTCGCAAACGATGAGAGGCCTAATAGGTTTGGGTGTGTTAGACAGAAATCTGGTATGATGGACAGCGGAGATGGGAATAGTGTGGAAACATAGAGAGAAAAGAATTGGTGGTTATGTCGAAAAATGTGAGTCTGGCGGTAAACTGACGGACTCTTGCCAATTAGATTAAAAGAGGGGCATAAAAGATACCGGTTTGAATTGTGAGCAACTATCAATAAAAATATGAGGAAAGATGAGGACAGCAGAGAAAAATATATGTTTGATGAACTACACGACCCAACAGTACGATTGGAGATGAGGTGAATATGATGATGTCCCTGAAATATTGTACAGTCCCAGTTTACAAAGTGCTACAGGAAGCGTGCTGACTATAAACATGACAAAATATCGGCTGATATCATAAAAGAGACACTAGTTAACGGGAAGTGAAGAGACTCAAGGTCAAAATGATGAACTATTAAAATGTAAATGAAGGTTTGGTGCTTTTTCTCATAATAAGGATCGTCACAATCAAAATAATCTATATATATATATATATATATATATATATATATATATATATATATATATATATAATATCTATATATATAAAAGAAAGTCGTTTTAGTTACACTATTTATAACTCAAGAACGGCTGTACCGATTTGGCTGAAAATTGGTGAGCAGGAAGCTTAGAGCCAGGAGACGAACATAGGATACTGTTTATCCCGTTCGACAGCGTTCCTGTGTGAGAACGCACGTTTTTGCACGTTTTTTTCGCGTGATTTCGCATGTTAGCGGTCATTGTTGCCTGTTGTAACCCATTGTTGTAACGCCGCACTGATAACAGAAGGCGATAATGATAGCCGCCTTTCGT
The DNA here is from genome assembly GCA_011170035.1 of Teleogryllus occipitalis. Taxonomy (NCBI): domain Eukaryota; kingdom Metazoa; phylum Arthropoda; class Insecta; order Orthoptera; family Gryllidae; genus Teleogryllus; species Teleogryllus occipitalis. Next base: position 58,627 of record BLKR01014918.1, on the reverse strand, counting down.
TCGCCGTTATATCTATATATAGTCGTGTTAGTTACACTATTTATAACTCAAGAACGGCTTTACCGATTTGGTGAGCAGGAAGCTTAGAGCCAGGAGACGGACATAGGATACTGTTTATCCCGTTCGACAGCGTTCCTGTGTGAGAACGCACGTTTTTGCATGTACGCAGTGCAACAAGGATAGTACAGTTTCTCACAGTGAGTGCGACGCGAGAAAAAGATGGGACCGGCTGTTAAGGCGGAACAGAGTTCGCCGGGTCAGCTAGTCTATATATATAAAAGAAAGTCGTGTTAGTTACACTATTTATAACTCAAGAACGGCTGTACCGATTTGGCTGAAAATTGGTGAGAAGGAAGCTTAGAGCCAGGAGACGGACATAGGATACTGTTTATCCCGTTCGACAGCGTTCCTGTGTGAGAACGCACGTTTTTGCACGTTTTCGCGTGATTTCGCATGTTAGCGGTCATTGTTGCCTGTTGTAACCTGCGCCTGATAATAAAACAAAACATGTCGTGTATCACAAGGTACTTAACTGAAGAGTGCAACCTATGCACCAAAATACAGGAACAATAATGAATGATTAATCTACTTATTTTTTTATTTGTATTTTCTAATAAACAATTTAACTTAATAAATTCCAAAATCTGTTTATTTATTGCCTTTAACAGCCGGTCCCTATGATTACAGCTTTGTATTTCTCTCTTAAACAAAAATCAATTCCAAAAAAACGCTCTGCTACGTAATAGATTTTTTAATTATCTATTTAATATCAGAGCGTTTTTTTAATTCTTCTTTGTTTGAGAGAAAAACACAAATCTGCAATTGCTTTATTACCACGAGTGCAACAAGGATAGTACAGTTTCTCACAGTGAGTGCGACGCGAGAAAAAGATGGGACCGACTGTTAAGGCGGAACAGAGTTCGCCGGGTCAGCTAGTAGTTGATAAAATAAAAGTGTGGAAAGAGTAAACTGTGATAGTGGGTAGATAGACAGGAGATCCAAGCCCAATGTCAAGCCCAATCATGAACATCGATGGGAACTTCTGTCACAACTGCGGACGACCAGGTATCAGATTAACATAAGAAAAACAAAACAGAAAGGACCAGCAAGGGTGATTGGGAAAGCAAGATAAGCCACTTAGGGCCAATGTGAGAAGGTGGTTGGTTGGTTGTTAGTGATTCCGGGCGCGTCAACTACCGAGGTCAAGGGTCCCGTAAGTTTAGCGCATGTTTTTCTCACGGAAGTGGCGGTGATCTTTCCCCTCTGGATGGTAAGATCCTCCGCGAGATCGGTTAGTGGAATTTTCATCAACCAGGTATCTCCCACCAGCGGGGCACCGCCCCAGCCGGGACAAGCTCAAAGCTCCCGACCGATCTCCCGGAATATGTGGTAGTTTAGTTCATGTTAGTGTAAGTGTGTGTAAGGGGTGAGGATTGGTAAAGGAAGAGGAAGGAAAAATCGGGCGCGGCCCGTGGCCCGTTTCTTAGAGTACTGCTCCGGCATTCACTTGGAGTTGATCGTTGAAACCACGGAAAACTACCGATCGGAGTAGCCGACCTCCTCCTAACAGCGATTGAATTCGACCTAGCTATCTAGTGAGGGTCTAAAATTCTCCCACGTTGGGAGTGGAATCCTAGGACTTCCCGGCCAGAGGCACTGCAGTTGATGCACTGAGCCACCTCTCCCGGTCCAATGTGAAAGGCCGCAGCAGCTACGGGGCCGCAGGGGGAGCGGACAGGTTGCGGCGTGCGCTGTTATTTATCTGGCGGACGAAGGCGCGTGCTGACCATTGTCTGCGCCGGCGGCGCGGCGCCCGGGCGCGCCCTGCGGCGAACTTGGCCCCCGGGTCGCGACCTCGCTCCAGGCCTCCATCTCTTTCACTCACCCGTACGGTACAGTGGCCAGCGTTCCTGAGACCCGACTTATCGTGTTGCGGTCCGAAGATGGAAATTTCCGTCTTTTGTCGCCCAACCACGCGCGGAGATTTTCGTCTTAGTCTCTCTACTCATTTGCGAGGCATCTATTATTGTTTTTTTTCAAACTAAGTCTCAAATGAATTGACACTACCGCTTCTAGACCGTTTCATTGTCTCCCAATTCCACGTTCACCTACATCAATAATTTTCAGCGCATGGCGGTCGCCCATTGTCGTTGCCCATTGTCGTCCCGTCCGTGCGCGCCCATTGTTGTAGATATCTGATAGCATGCACTTGCAATTTTTAGTCTTAAACTATTGTTATGTTGCTAAATTATACCACTAAAATGCTCCAAAACGCCAAACGGTGGATATATAAGCATATTTTTTCAAGATGTAGTAGAAAAACTGTTAGATCGTAGCTGCATATGCCCAGTCAACTTTGGTTATATTCCGAGATTTATATTCGTAAAAGAATATTTGAGACAAGAAAAAATCCCGAAATTGACTGTTCCATTTTTGGAACAGTGGGGTCATATTGGATATACAATTTTGCGGTGCGGTGAATAAAGTTACATTTACATTTACATTTACATTTACATTTACACATTTACATTTACATTTACATTTACATTTATTTGAACTGCAATTGGGTATGACCCGGTGGAAGTTAAATAACAATAATTACAATAACAATATTAATAATAATAACAATAATAATAAAGGAGTACAGTACAAGCCGAAGATGCAATAAACATACTATCACAAATATTAAGTATTATAACAATTATTTCAACTCTGTCATGATATCCAATAATTATATGTCGCTGATGCAAAAATTTAATACAAGCTATAAAAATATTGGCTAAATTAGATTTTTTTAATTCATTGATCGCGTTCACTACACTTAACTGCACTTCACTGCACTACACTACACTACACTGTTTTGCTTTGAATTACACTGACAAGCACTTCACAGCACTTACTCATTTAATGTCTCATATTACTCTCATATTGTTCTAACTTATTTCTAAAACTTCGGACACTTAGAGGAAATGCTTTGAAAAGTGCTGGGGGTAAACTGTTACAAACTTTAATTGTTCTGTTACAAAAGGAAAATTTCCCAAGATCTGAATTTTGTTTCCTTGATCGACTTTTGTGTGTGTGATTGCTTCGGCCGAAATAATTTGGTTTTTCTAGTCTAACCTGAATTTCCTTCCAAGCTGGTTGACCTACGTACGATTTATAAAGCGCGCAAAGCCTCACCCTTGTTCATCTTCTCGTTTCTAGAGGTTCCCATGCCTTTTTTATTGCGTTAGTACTATAGGTAAACTTATTCGCTTTTCTCTGTATTATATCTAGATTTTTCCTGTGCGACTTTCTGTATGGACCCCAATATGCCACTCCGTATTCCATGAGAGGGCGAACCAGCGAAAGATATGCTAATTCTTCTGCGTTTGCAGAACTTTTCTTTAGAATTCGCATTACAATATGCAAGGACTTCCACGTTTTTCTTACTACCTGATGTATATGCTCCTCCCATGTCCATGCATAAATACTTGCATGATGAGACTCTTGGGATGTCGACCTCACCTAAACGATAGTCTGGTTCCTCATAGTTTCGTCTCCACCCGAACGTTATTGTTTTGCTTTTCGATCCGTTAATTCTCATGTCATTTTTTTCAGCCCAATCACGTAAATGTTCTACATCCTGCTGTAATATTTGTTCGTCAGCGCTACTCTTGATTTTTCGGTATATAACACAATCGTCTGCAAATAAACGCATCTTTGATTGTATGTTAACATGGAGATCATTTACGTACGCTAAGAAAAGTAATGGCCCTAAAACACTTCCCTGTGGAACCCCTGAAGTAACAATACCCGTAATCGAAAATTGAGTGCTAATTCGAACTTTTTGTTTCCTGTCTCTAAAAAATTCGCTTACCCACTTCACAACTCTAGCATGAACTCCTGGAGTTAATAATTTCTTGATAATAGATTATGCGGTACTACGTCGAATGCTTTCGCAAAATCGATTACGATTGCATCCACCCTCCCACCCGTGTCAACTTCGTCAGCTAGATCTTGAAACAGAGAAACGATTTGGCTTTCGCACGAATATTTACTTCTAATATATTATTGAAAGCCAGCCAAGAAAGCTATGATTTAAACACCCGCATGTGCATGCAACACCGCGAAAATGGCCGAGAACTGGGTTAGTGTTGCGTCCCGACGTGGCGGTTTGCAATATCTTAACACGTTTCCTTTTCAGGGATGGTTTCGGGAGTTATAGCCAGCAAACGCGTGCGCACAGCGGCTTCTGGAGCGCGACTCCCAAAACGTTATCAAAATAAAGCGTGTTAAGTCGAGTTTAAGCCGACCTGGTTGGCCGAGGCGGCTAAGAGCGTTTACGACGTATTTGCAAAAACGCTCAAACATTTTCTTAAGAAGAACTACAAATTCTCATTGAAAATGTGTATAGAGGGCCAATTTAAACTCTTCTATAAAATGTTAAATGTCCTATTTGAATTATATTATTAAGGAACCTAAAAATTGAACATTGTAAAAAAAGGCGCCGATAGGTAGCAGCTGGATAGTTGGTGGGGCAATACGGAAAAAACTAGTCTAAACTAAAGAGATTAGAAACCTAACTGATGCGAGTGTCTGTTCCATTTTGTAGGACAATTAGTTTTGCTTAGTTTAGCTTTACATAACTTATTCTATACTATTTATGTAGTTTGAAATAAAAGAAAATCTTTTTTACGTTTTCTCCCGTAACATTTTCTCAGAAACACGTTAATTGATATCATCCTATGTTCATTCACGAGAAACAAAATATTACAACAAACATAAGTTCTATTCATTAAGTTTAATTCGAAAGTGATATTGTAAAATTATTCAAAAAAATACACACACTTAACAAAAAATTTGAATAATCTCTTCCTTCCCATTGCATTACAAATTTTAATCTCGCGTTTGAATGCATTACATTAACTTCGTAAATAACATTGATTCTTAAACTTAAAAATAAGCTTATGCTTCAAAGTTTATGTTTCCGTCGCATTCATTTTATTTTATATCCAACAGAAAATCGAACAGTAAACACCCACTCTTACGAAAAAGAATGATCCTTAAAACCAATAGTTAGTATCGTGAAGAGATGGATATTTAATCAATATTCTTTTCGCGGCTGTCAAAAATAATGCATGCATTATGTATTCCTCTTTCGAGCGCCTTGAAGCACTTTGTAATTCCCAGTTTGGGTACTCTAACACCTGCTGCCTGGTCCGTCATAAGCATACAGCCAAGGCACTTAAATTTTATAACTTAATTAAAAACAAACATGTGGGCGGGGAAGGAAAGAGTCGGCAGGGCAGTGGAAGTCGGCGCGCAGGGTGTTTGAACGCCGCCGAAACTGGTAATTACGGGTGGAACTTGCCTCGCCCGGTGCCGAGAGACACAATATCAAAATTGCGGAATCTGTTACCCAGTTCTCTTATAGATAGATACAAAACTTTGTGAAAGGTGTTTAGTTTGTCACAAAGTCAATAAACTTTCTTTGTTCTCATTAAGAAATGTTGTCGACTGGCGTACCTGTGCGAAAACTCTCGCATGTTAATCATCATCTTTTCCTTATTCTTCCATTTCCATATTAAGGTAGTATCCTTTTCTTCAAGTCCCCCTTATCCTTCGTCACTTGTTCTATACGTCTCCTAGTAATTGAACTAACTGAACGTATTTTATCGTAACAGTACAATACTTTCTTGTCAATACCAACGATTCTTATTTAGCTTTATTACCGTACAAAAAGGTACACCCGAGCAACGCAATTGTGTAGAATTTCAAGTAATTAGATTAATTTCACATACAATTGCAGATTCTGATGTCTCTGAACAAATGGGGTAGATTCGAGAAGCACAGAACCGGCAAAAATGTAAAGGATGTCCAAGAATATGTCAGATTACGGTGTGAAGAACTCTTGGATTTCGGTGTGAGAATCGTGTCTTTGACGTTTTAAGTTCGAGGAACGCTTTTTTTTGTAGTTATGTAATTATACAGATTTGAACAACGTTGCTCGAGTGTTGCGTCTAACATTAAAATGTAGATGCTTTGTTAACAAATCCATCATATTTTTCGCCATTCGTTAAGTCTCCGTAAAAATTTTCTTTCTTTAGAGACCTTATTTATGACGATTAGTTGCGAGTGAGAGCCACAAAACTCATCTATACTACTGAAATAATATGGAAGAGAATGCTTCTAATTTTTGGTAAAGACACTTTAAAAAAAAAAATTATTTCTTCATTTTCGTTCCTTACTGAGAATTTTGAAATCAATGAAGATTAGAAACAACATGACATGGGTAATATTGTTCAATTGTATTTTATATAGTCTTTTCTGATTATCACTATAGATAAAATGTAATAGTATAATTCTTTTTGTGATTGTCAGTTTAATTGTCAAATTTGTCTAATATTATTACTGGCAATCATCTTTTTACTAAGTTGTTACATTTTGAGAACTACAATCATTATTGTAGGTGAGTTAATTTATTTATGTTAATTATAAAATTGTTAAATTAGAGTAAGAGAACATAATTAAACTTTGTACATACAGGAACTTTACATAAGACATTGAGACTCGCAGTGGTTCCTTGATACCCTAGTTGTCCAGTCCGCTAGGGTCACGTAACGCTTCTCATGTGCAGCCTACATAATTATGTTTATACAAATTGTGACAAAAGTACATTATTTTAAAAGCGTTCGTGTGTGTGTATTAACAAAGTTGAGTACCATTTTGTAAATTTAATCGTTCGCAGTAAATAAGGACTTGTACCAGTATAATTGCATTCCACGTTCAATAATGCTTACAGGAATGCAAGAAATCGTTATTAAAGAACGACAATGTAAGGTTTGAGAGAGAATAATGCAGGCCTGAAAATGGTGATAAGCGTATTCCCGAAATCTTATAGTAGAAATCAGAAACATCAGAAATCTTGTGTTACGACGACTAATTGTCAAATTGATGAAGGACTGAAATGTTATTATGTAAAATGCATGAATGTACTAAGTTTAATTATGTGCTGTTGTGTTAATTTAACATTTTTAATATTTTACTTAAACATGTTGACTCACGTATAATAATGGTTATAGTGCTGAAAATGCTATTGTAAGAAGTTGATTGTCAATAATATTATTGGATTAATTAATATATTTCAAAAGTTAAAGTGTTGAACATAGAAGTCAACAAAATCTGAGTATCCTTGTTGAGGAAGATTCTATACTTCCACATTCCTAGGTAGATAAAAATAATGTAAAACAAAGAACATTGATTTTAAGTAATTTTTGTAAGAAATATGAAACTCAGAAGCTTCTGCCCCCAATTTCTAAGCAAGTTTTGTGGTTCATAAGATTAGAGAATGAATGGATTTTCACAATGTGTAATTTTATGATGTACATTTTTAAAGTTCAACTATTATATATAAAAAGAATTACTTTTGAATTTTCCTCATGGGGAAACTTTTATTCTCACATGGGGTAATGAATTTCAGTATAAAAGCTTATCATACATTTTAAGGTAAAAGATTTAAGATACGCGTTCCGATTGCAGAGCAATCCAACAGAAGAAACTACTGACTTGGAATATTTACCGATATAACAGAGCTACCAAATTTCCATATGCATATGTCGGAAAAAATCAAAGGAAATGAGGCGAAACGTACATGACGGACAGAGACTCGAATTAAATTGCTTAAGCAAAGAAAGCATAAGAACGTCAACACCGAATCAGAATTCCTACAATTCCCACAAGAAATTGCTTAAGCTGAAAACAATTCACTGCATTAGAGTTCAAACAAAAGAAGAACGTGTGATTTTCAAAGCTAGAAGATCGGCAAATCTAAGAGAAAGTGCGACGACCTTACACAATGCCAATATCGTCACAATATAGCAGTTCCTAATACATGTCTCGACCATAATTTCCCGAGTTGTTTGTTAATCCCATCATAAACTTATTTAACGCATTTAAATCCCGGGATACGCGCCGCGCAAGTTCTGCGTGCAGTGGATTATCGCTTTCTACGTCAGAGCGAGATATTTTGTTGATTTACTCAAGGTCATAAGTAACCTGCTAAACTTCTACTCAGAAGCCACATGGCGCACATGAAAAGAAAGCGCTAGGACGTTGCGTCATAGAGAATTGCTTCACAGCTGTTCAGAAAAATAAAATATTTTTTAAAAAAGTTTGAATCAAATTGTATAGAGTAGTGCAAAGAATTTGAATGAACTGAAATATCTAGGGAATAAAATACAAATTCATTAATCTAGTTACTAACTGCACGAGGAGATTTTCTCATTGTAAAAACGGTAACCGTGAAGTTCAGCTATTGAGATCAAGATGAATCTTTTGGGGTGTCCTAATATGCTGTTGCATTAACGATAACTATAAGATTTTCTTGTACATCATTTTACATCAATGTAGTACATAATATCGTTGCTTCCAAGATAAATAATCTGCAAGATGTTTTGTATTTAAAAGTGTCATACTGTACTGTGTTTACTTAATGTCTGTTAATTACTTTTAAAACATACTTTTGTACCATGGAGACAATATACGAAATCTATTCCTTTACGAAAGCATTTAATTGATTGCATTACATATCAATTCCTATGAATTGATTTTTCACGAATTAGTCATTAATATTGTAGTCTTTCGCGAAATTTACTCATTTATTTTTCACTTCTGAAAAAGAAAATATCTATCTTTCCTGCAAAAAAATAAGTTCAGAATGTTTGAACGTGCAAACGAGATTATTGGACAAGTTTCTAACTAGATACGCTGCACTCAGCCATTTCCGACACGACGACATATTTTCACTTAAGTGCAGAACCATTTATCTGTTTATAGTCGGGCACGCCACGCCTTGTAACCGCACGTCTAAGTGTGAATAGACCAGAAAGATCTAGGAATGTACGGTCTAATAAAAGAGAAGTTTAAAAGAGATATGACTGTTGGTACTGTTTAACTATCTAGTTTCTCTCTCGAAATAGCGTACAGAAAGAAATCTAGGCAAGCGAGATGAAGAGTACTTACCTCACGAAATTGTGTAGTCGTTAGAGGAGATAACTGATGTAGTTGATAAGATTCTGCACTCAGCGAACTTCATCCAGTGGTTCTGCAAGTACAGAAATTCAAAAGATAGCAACTGCTTCTAATCAAGTTTATTTTAAAAAGTAATCATAGGATTACAAATTAAAATCCTGATACACTTTGATGAAAATGTACGAGCTCTTTTGAAAACGAAATGAGTGAAAACATAAGCAACTGGATGTTTTACTTCGCGTGAAAGTTCTACTATAACCGTAAAGTCAATAACATCCTCTTATCATTCTAGGTAAATAATTAATAATTGTTTGGTAAAACAGTATTTTTCTCATTTACTACTTTATATTCAGCATTACTTTCAATTCAGCTAATTTTACAAATCAAGTATAAATACAGGTATCTCTGTATATCGTTCTGTATTGATCAATCAAGATCTCTAGTGGAAAATATTTAAAATAGAACAAATACATATTTCTTCCGAGCATTTCCGAAATAAATTAACCAATGTTAGAAGTAAGTTATTTGTTAACTTTTATTTATTCTTCATTTAGTAATTTATGTGATGAATGTATTTATTTACAGTGCTTTATTCTAGATACTAATATTTAGAGAATAAGAATATTGCTGATATTTTGAAAGAAAGAACTTTAATTTTGAATGCTTTAATACTCTGTAAAATAAAAATGTTGCGTAAAGATTGTCCTTCTGAAATTATCATCAACAATAATAGGAATAATAATATTTTAAATAAATATGTTACAAAAATAAATAATTTAATACAATATTTTGCATTTTAAAATGAATTTACTTAATATTTGTACCCTATTTAGTTTAGACTTTATAATACCACCTGCATTATTACTTCACTATTTTTCTCATAGACAAATATCAACCGTTATAAAAGTACGAATAATATTTTTCACTCCAGACAACAAATTTAACAAACGAGAATTTAGTCAGATTTGCATGGTTCCTAGTAAAAATTGGGTGAAGGAAAATCCATTTATTCTGATTTGATATTCGAGGACTTAACAGACGAAACACTGTTAATGAAGTTCTAAAAAATAAGCGTGTTTGAATTCACGGCTTAGTAGACTAATGCAGCCTTATACATCATGAGGTCTTCAATAGTTTATGGAATTAAAAATTTGTAAACATTAATTGAGGCAACCACGTGACCGTGTGAACGGCGAAGGACACTGCCGCCACAGTTTACCCTGATCATGTGACAAATATTGTGCGATACGTCCTACGTGGATAATCTTAATAATTCTGGTGGAATACGTTTTCCAAAATACTAACACTAACGTAGCGGAATGATTGATTAGTGATTCCGTGCGCGCAACTGCTAAGGTCATTAGTCCCGTAAGTCTAGTGCATGTTGTTTCTTTCGGGAGGTGGTAGTGACCTTCTCCCCTTGGTTGCTGAGATCCGGAGCTTCCTGTCATCCAGCAGGGCTCTCCTCAACCAGATACCTCCCACCAGCACAGCCGGGACAAGCTCAAAGCTCCCGATTGGTCTTCTGGCATAAGTGGTAAGTGTAGACGTATTTAAGTGAGGGATGAGGCCAGGAATTCGGCAGGCGTTGATAGGAGATACTACGGAAAACTACCAATTAGAGGAGCCGTCCGCTAGGATTCTCCTCCAGACAGCAGCTGAATTCGACCTCGCCATTTAGCTGATAATGAAACTCCTACCAGGGTCGGGACTCGAACCTAGGACCTCCCGGTGAAAGGCACTGCAGTGACATCAGTTGAGCCACCCCTGCCAGTCTAACGTAACGGAGTTTGCGCTTGGGCACAGCTTCAAATGTGAGTTCATCTCGTATACGATACGATACGATACGATACGATATGGTGCTTCTCGCACTCTTTCATCGCACGTCCACAGTAGCTTCTGGAGATCAGATTTCGAGTCGCGACGCAGTGCTACCCCACGCCTCTCGCGGCGCGCCACGAGCGGGGCGTGAGGGGCGCTTGCTCCCACGCGGCGACGGCGGTGGTAGTGGCGGTGGCGGTGGCGGTGGCGGTGGTGGTGGCGGTGGCGGTGGCGATGGCGGCGGCGGTGGCGGCGGCGGTGGCGGTGGCGGTGGCGATGGCGGCGGCGGTGGCGGCGGCGGTGGCGGTGGCGGTGGCGGTGGCGATGGCGGCGGCGGTGGCGGCGGCGGTGGCGGAGGCGGCGGCGGTGGCGGCGGAGGTGGCGGAGGCGGCGAAGGCGGCGGAGGCGGCGGCGGCAGCGGCGAGCAAAGCCGCAGCTTTTATTACCTTGTAAATCGCAAGTCCCGCTGGAAGCGTGCCCAGGGAAGCGGCGACTGCCTCCCTCCTCCCCCCCTGCCCTACCGCCAGCGTGCGAAGGTAAGAGGCCGTGTTGTCGCGTCTGCCTCCCAGCCGACTCCCTTTCTGTCTTTGTAGTGTTTGAGAATGTTCCCTTCTCCAGCTTCCATGTTGCACACCTTTTCGTATTTAATATGTTTGTCTCGTTGCTCTCTTCATGGTTCTGACACTTTCCTGTTCGTCGTCCGCGATTCGCGCTTTCGTGTATTGCAAATTGTACTTCCTCTCATTTCCATCATGTTCAATTCCCAGTTCGTACTCGTCAAATTCATCCTCTTCATCTCGTATCACTCTGCTCCCTACGTATTCAGTCTGAACACACTTCCTTATCTTTAGTTATTAGTCATGGCACCTCTTTTTTCAGTTTTTAGTTTCTTATTCCACCTCACTATCCTTTTAATCTTTCTTTCGTTCCTTAAAATTCTACACTATTTTTGACAGTACATTCTTCCTCTTATGAACTAAACATTGCGACCAAAATGCCAATTGCTTTCAGTAATTCCGATCCAATAAAGTATTTGACCGTTTTTAGATAGCCTGTTTTGACAGTGCACGGTTTTCGAATAAGCTAACTTAAAAATCAGCAAAATTCAAATATTTTACAGTCCTACTTTTCGAATATTTTACAGTCCTACGGCACTTTGGTCGCTATCTCTAATTTATAAGAGGGAGTATTTACTGTCAAAAATAGCATAGAATTTTAAGGAAAAAAAATAAAAGGATTGTGAGGTGAAATAAACTAAAAACTGAAAAAAAATGCCATGACTGAAAACTATAGATAAGGAAACATAAAAGAATGAATTAGCAATGACACTAGTCATTAAAGTAGTTGTAGTCAAGTAATTATCCGTCATGTTAGAAATGCATAGAAATTAGACATTAATTTTTGTGCGTTTTGTGAAATAATATTGTTGTTCTGATAATAGAATATACACATGATGCATTAGGATGTATTAAGAAAATGACTGGGTAAATCACGACAAAATAATGTGTAGTATATGCTATACTTCGATTTATTTAAAGCTTCATTTGATAGATCATCAGTTGTAACGGTGTCATCCAATCGGGAGCTTACACTCACTATAGCGACGTCATTATGGTGTCGTTAAACCTCCCGATTGAACGACACCGTAACAGCTGATTTACATCTTTTGATCTTATGTTTAAATCCAAGTACAAATTCACATTTAAATTTTACAGATCATTCCACTCATCATCGCGACTATCATTAGCAACGTTCACCCATCATACTACTCGCTCCCACATTCGCTAACATTATTGAGATTTTTCATCCCGATGCGTACCTTGTCCGTGTCGTGCTCGTAATCCGATCCCGGGCCTGCGCGTCGGTCCGGTCCTCTTTCGCGGCCTGGTGTCCGCGGCGCGGGGCGGCGCGGCCCCTCGGACGGTAGCGATCACGCGGTGGCTTTACGGCGTTGTCTCGCGCGCCTTACGACTGCCCGGGCAAGTGGGCGCGCGCCGACCGCCCGACGTGACCCTGTCCACTAAAGGGATTACGGCCTCATTAAAGAGAGTGCGAGAAAGCTTGTGACGTTTAAAGGAAGGGATACATGCTTATGAAATACTTTATTGACGGATGTGAAGTGTAGTTTACTAATCCCTCATGTAAGTATGTAATAATCAAAAAATTTTTTTTTTCTTTACTTTATTCTTCGTGTTTATTCTTCTTTTTCGAGTATCAAAATTATTAACCGTTTTGGTTTGTAACATAATCGGCATCTGTGCCTCCAAATTTGGATACGCATTTAAAAATAAATTGCAAAGCGCTTTATTAATTGCAGATGGCTTCAGTTAACAAATATATTTCTTTGTAATTAATAAGAAAATTAAGTAGTGTCTCGCCTGTCCGATGGTTCACGGTGCGATCCCGAGTTCCCGTGGTGCGATCCCAGTCGAGGCAAAAATAGAGCTGTAGCTTTCCATTGCCATCGTCTCAGTTTCAATAGCTGCTAGACGACAGAAAAGTTTAGGAAGGACAAGCATGCTAGAATCGGTGAAGGGAATACGTCATGTACGCCACATGACTGCCTTATCTCCAAGCGTGGATAATAAATAAAAATATAGCCCACGCGTGGAACACCGCCAGCTGGCAAAAGTCTGTTTAATTTGACCGTAAAATGTCAAATACATACTATGTGCAAGTACCGCTCATTACTCCCTAATTAAATTAGAAATTAATACGAGTACTTGAAGACCCCTTATTCATTTTCACGAGATGTACAGTTCCCATCAGTTTTGTAGAATATGTATTGGTGTTTTTTAATTAAAATTTAACAAAGCAGGATTGTTTACCAATGTTTTAAAGTGAGAAAATTGACTAAGTAAGAAATAGGTAATTTCGTGACTAGGGAAATATTTTTCAAATATTCGAAAATCGTGTCAACATATACCATACAAAACATTAGACCAAGACAACAAAAAGACGGTGACACATGTCGACGTTTGCGGGCAATTGAAACTCAACGTCCGCCGCGCTATTAACGCTCATGCCTTTACTACGTCTTGTTGAGCTCGCGCTGAGCCATAAACGTCACGTTGATCGAGCCTTATGCGCTCCTAGGCGCAGTCATGGGGGCGCGGAGTTAGCTCAGGCGCTCGGCACGCGGAAGCGCTCTCGCACGCGGGAGCACGCGAGGAGGGGCTCGATTGGGATAAGCCCTCCCCACAACGGCGACAATGACCGCGGAAAGTAGTACTTGAACCATACATCGACGAATCGTATTACAGAGAAAATATTATCAATTTACTTTATGCATTCTTTGTGAAGGAATACACAAATTAATGAAGAAGAAATCCAAGAAAGAGAATAGGCAAAATTATTGGGAGTTTGCAAGTCATATTTTCAAGTGCATTGGCATGAATACATACATTATTAATTATGGTTCATTATTATAATTATTAATTGTTATTAATTATATATCAAACCGTTATTATTTTTTTTAATATTGAGTATTTAATTAATGTAACAGGAATTCAATTAATGACACCTCTTATTGGCTTTTTGCTACGGGTACTTATTTTTAGAAGTATTTCTTGGGGAAATGGCGTATGTTGCTATATTTTTTTGAATTAACTGCAGTCCAAATTCGCCAAAGAGGGGAAGTCTTACCACGATTTTTAATTTTTTCTCTATTTCTATATATTTTAAAATAATTGGTGTGATGTTCCAGAGGATTTTCAATGTAGATTTCAAAATATTTTGTAAGGTAGTAAAAATTGTAATTAAAGATACTTGAATAAAACTGGAGTAAACGAAAGCCATAGGAAGGTGAGCTCGAAAATTAAAAATATTCATTCAAGTAAAATATAATATTGTTTCTGAATTTATTTCATTGAGTTCACCTCTGGCCTTAGCATCTCATTTATACGAAATTTCTGAAGATGTTAAAATGCAACTTCACTACAGTTTACTTTCGAAAAATCTGTAGAAACTAATTGCGTGAAGGCAAAAGATATTCCTTCAAATAATTCTAAGGGTACTACTTCTACTAACTCAGCCTAAAATAAGAGGGGGAGTTATATTTCTAGGACCTCTTTTTCTTTTTACTTATTTATATAATATGACATATTCTTCTTGGGAATGAATAAAACTCTACAAGGGGAGATATATTTTAACATTAATGATAAAGTTTATAGATATAATTGATTTTTGTTTAACTATTCACACTGTTGCCAGTCAGCTTGGAAATCCTCTTCTCCAAAACTTGTATAACAATCCCCCAAACTGTCAGATTATAAAAAGCAAAAAATCCGGAACTGACCGCATTAAAAGAAATAATATTCTTTATTACGTAAGGCTTTGTAAGATTTTTCCAACTTTTCAGGGGGTCATGCCCCCATGGTCCCACTGTGCGCATATCTATGCAGTAGACATTCGTGCTCGATAAGAGGCTCGCGTTAACTTTCGTTCAGACTTCAAGAACATGAATTTTCGTGCT
This sequence comes from Teleogryllus occipitalis, assembly GCA_011170035.1. Taxonomy (NCBI): domain Eukaryota; kingdom Metazoa; phylum Arthropoda; class Insecta; order Orthoptera; family Gryllidae; genus Teleogryllus; species Teleogryllus occipitalis. The sequence continues at coordinate 43,320 of BLKR01014918.1, read as the reverse complement.
TAACTATATACTTCTGCTGCCCATTTCCGGAGAAAGCCAGAGTGCCTGTAGGGGCCAACCCTGCCCCTGCATCGGCCTCTGTCGGCGTTTTTCATGTCAGCCGCCATACCGTATGGGTGCGGGAAGTTAGCAAGACAGCGACAAATGACCAATTGGCCGACACCCGCACACTAAACATCGACGCAAAGGAAGGCGCGAGCAGCACTCTGGTGGTGGAGAAGCTGCTGAGGTGGAGATGTATGCGATGAATAATGGTGACAGTTATACAAGTAATTTTACGTGTCGGTGTTAACGGGATAGAACGTGGACAGAGAGGGTAGCAAAGTGACTGAAGATAGTACAAGTGTTCATGGAGAACTTGGAAGAGAAAGTGACTGAAAATAGTGATAAAGAATAGAATAAATTGCATTTCGGAGAGAAAGATGACAGCAGGATAGTAAAACTTGCGAGAGGGAGGTTGCCGAAAACGGCCAGGAGGACCAGCGAGGAACATATGTAAATATCCATGGAGATGGAGAGAGAGTCAGTTTTGGAATCAGACGCATGGGTGACACAGCGAAGTGGCGATGGCGGAGGACATAGATTTCACGGAAAAGGATATCAAAACCGAGCCCGCAGGGATGGAATAACGGAGAGAGACTAGTCCAGCAAGTCGGTGAGAGGGTGGCAACTGCCGAGGGTTGTACAGTGTGGTATGGTGACACTGGTGACAGGGGCTGGGTCGCGAAGTCGCCGCAATTAAAACGTTAGCGTGTACAGAGAGCCACCACTTGGAGGTCGTCCAAAGAAAGTTGTCTGCCGGCGACAAGAACATTGTAGCGCGCTGCATACGGCGGTTGGGCGCGCGCGGCTGAGCTGCGCCAGCCGATAGCCATCGTGCAGACTCCGCGCCGTCGCCGCGCCCGCAGACAGTCGCTGTGTACTCGTCGCCTTGGAAGGGCGAGTGGCGAGCAGTATCTCTTTCTCTATGTCGTACATGAGCCTCTGTACTATCGGGTTTGAAGTCGATGGTCGTAATTTATCTGCCCATTTCAATTTCATTTCTTTGTTTCATATGCTAAATTAACAACCCTTACATTGTTGATGATTGGTTGATTGTAAATCCGGGTGCGTCAACTGCCAAGGTCATTAGTCCCGTACGTGTAGTGTATGTTTCTTTTCCTCTGGAGGTGGCGGAGATCTTTCCCCGCTGGATGGTGATATCCGGCGCCGACCTACCGTCGGCTCGCCGCGTTCTCCCCAACCAGGTATATTCCACCAGCGGGGCTCCGCCCCAGCCGGGACAAACTAAGTTCCAGACCGGTTTCCCGGCATATGTGGAAGTGTAATGTATGTTAGTGTAAGTGTGTGTAAGGGAGGGATGAAGATAGGATAAGAAAGAGGACGGAAAGATCGCGGGCGGTCCGTGCCCCGTTTGTTGGAGTACTGCTCCGGCATTCACTTGGTGTTGATCGGAGAAACCACGGAAAACAACCTATCAGAGCAGTAGACCGCTACAATTCTCCTCCAGATAGCGATTGAACTCGACCTAGCTATCTAGCTAGTGTCGAAAATCCTGCCACTGTCGGGATTCGAACCTAGGACCTTCCGGTCAGTGACACTGCATTGACATGCTCTGAGGCACATTTATCGGTCTCCTACATTGTTCGGTTAGTCTCCTTTAATTAATTTCGGTTCTTAAGCAAAAAATTGTAAACATATGAACTAGAAACTAAGAGTTATTGTTTAAAAATATGCAGAGGTAAATGTACGAGCAACAAAATTGCACAGGTACGAATCATCACCAATTCTTGAAACAGGCAAACTTTTTGTCCTGTGATCAGAAGTCTCACGAATGTAATTACAGTAATAAGAACGGCCATTGGAGGTTTATTCTTACATTTAAATTTTTTCGGCAAGTATTCTATTCTACGCGAGTCGTCAGTAACGGAATACCCAACAAATGTATAATTACAGAAAAGTATGCTTTTAAAAACGGAAAATTATGTATATATTTCCTTGTCACGTACGTATACGAAGAAAGAAGATTTATATGATAACTTGGCAACAATTCTGCAGCGTCACACACATGTATTGTGCGCCAGAGAAGCAAATAGCGTGCATAATTATACAGGTTGAATTCATTATAATCATATAGGGGCATTAATTATATAGGCTGACACGAACTGAGGAAAATTCAACACATTGTTCTGACGTTTGCGTGAGATTCATAATTATTTTTGCTAATGATACGTCTGCCATTCTCTGAGAGTTATCAGATGAAATGATGCTAAAAATATACTTATAAAATATAAAAGTACAAATAGAACATTGTTATTTATTTCGGCAAACCATTCAAGACCTGAAACCATTCACAAAATACAAATTTTGTGCTAAAATACACCTAATTAAAAAGATGATAAATGGAAAGATGAAAATGACACATTTTACGTTGACAACTATTTTAAAATCGAATGTATCGTTTGAAAGAAAGAGGTTAAACTATTTTGTTTGATATTACAAAAACTATTTCTAAAACGTGGTTTCCTTTTAATCATTCGGTATCGCGACCTTTCGAATGGGGAAGACAGCGAGTGAATACACCGAAAACTGTATGTACGGTGCGACAGACAGACAGAGACACAGACACACAGAGACATAGACACACAGACACACAGAGATACACAGACACACAGAGACACACAGACTCACAGACAGACACACAGACACACACAGACAGACACACAGACAGACTCACAAACATACTCACAGACAGACACACAGACAGACACACAGACAGACACGCAGACAGACACACAGACCGACAGACCGACAGAGCGACCGAACGACCGAACGACAGACCGACCGAGCGTATGTTTGCTTCGTGAGTACTGCAAAAATGCAGGCAGCTCGCTTCAGGGCGCGCGGGGACGCCGATTCGTGGAGCAACAAAGTCGCCTCTGCAATAGGGATGGCAAACAAATATCAATGATTTTAAAACATCAACATTTTCCACCAGAAACATCGATGTATTAACATCGATATTTTGCTTTCGATGTTTTCTTCACTTTTTTTTTCAAAAACATCTATGTTTTTTTAATTTTTTTAAATAAAAGGGTATAAGCACGTTGTAGAGTAGCAGCAATCCACAGCAATACCGTTGTTTTGCGACATCCTCTTTATCACGCTGCACATTTCGTCTGTGCTGTCTGGGGAAGTTTGGGAGCTGCTCATGTTATGAATGTGTGTTATCATGTCATGTGATGCCTGTCATTCCTGTCCAGACCTATCCAGTCCGATGTTTTAAACATCGACGTTTTCGCGTCGATGTTTTCATCGACATCGAAAACCCTTTAGCGATGTATCGAAACATCGATGAGTCATGCCCATCGCTATATTCCGTCACGATGCGGACACACCACGCGCCGGCACGTGAAGAGTGGCGGCTGATCCTTAAGGGCTCTAGGGCGGCGCACGCCCCAGAAGAAACAACCTCAGAAAAAGTTGCAGAAAGTATTAAACTTGCAATAAATCGGCTCGTTTAATTTGTGCTTACCACCAGCGCAAATTTTGAGGACGAATTTAGTTTTAGATATCCGCTTGAGCAAAATATAAAATGTTTTTAGAATGGGTAATATCGTGGACTATCGCGAGTCCGTCCGCAGCTGTTACATGCTAGGCAATAGAAGCTTGAGGAAGAATGGGGATACTGAGAATTGGGTGGATGCAGCGTGCTGCTATTAGGGTTTTGTTTCGCAGAGTCCTCGCCTATTTACTTGTCTAAGAATACCTACCCTTACCATTTGATTTCATAAATTGGTTTCCTTTGCTAGGAAAATTTTATTTAAAAAAAAAAGCTTACTTTCGTGTGAGAACAATTTTGTATCTTCCGTTATCAATGTAAAAGTTGTCTTAGACAAGGATTAAAATTCCGATGCATGCAAATCGGTTGTACACAAGATGCTGTAGTTTTCCTCGTTCAAAAATATTTTCAAGAGGTAAAATATATATGACAGTCGGGACGTATATGCCGTCCCTCTTAATTTGCCACCCACCGGCCGCCACTGCACGTGAACCAGCGCAACGCGACGAGCACGCCCACGACACCGTGCCCTCGGGCGCCGCGACCTTCTGCAACAGCTCAATACAGCATCACATTGATTGGGAAATCTTAAAGTTTCAACGTTCAACGGTGGCGGTTGTTCGACTACTAACTACATACAAGTAGTCAGTCGAATTTAATCACTACCTTCATGAGAATTCCAACGGCTGGCGGCGATTTCCGTCGTTCCTCCATTCAATACTCGATGAATACCGGAGTAGTAACTTTCGAAGGGGCGCGAGTGATCTTTCCTTCCTCATCCTTGTTCACTCCGCTCTCCTTACTCTTACACGTACTTACTCTATCACACATGTTGGGAGACCAGTCGGAAACTTAGAGCTTGTCCCTATTGGGGTGTCGAGAGAGGTGGCTCAGTGCATCAATCGATGTCATTGCAGTGCCTCTGACCGGGAGGTCTTAGGAGTCCCGACAGTAGCAAGATTTTCAACACTAGCTTTGTCTCTAGGTCGAATTCAGTCGCTCTCTGAAGGAGAATTCTTGAGGCCGGCTGCTATGATCGGTAGTTTTCCATGGTCTCTCCGATCAACACCAGGCGAATGCCGGAGCAGTACCGTAACAAACGGGTCACGGACCGCGTGGATCATTCCTTCGCCTTCCTTATTCTATCCTCACCCCTTACTTACTGTCCTGCACTACACTACCACATATGCCGGGAGACCAGTCGGGAGCTTAGAACTTTTTTTAAAAATATTTGTTGCGACCTTAATCGACGCAACGCGTCTCTTCGCCCCGTGTCGAGCGTTGAGCGCAGAATATCCTCCATTAATATCTCTCGTATGTAAGCAGAGAGTATATATGTATGTAAGTCTCGTCTGTCGGTTGTCAAGAGGACCGCGGTATAATCTCCGCGTACGCGCCCCCTACTACGCGCTCCTGCGTTACTACCCAGCGTCCAGAAATGAAAAGGAATTAGGAAAGGGGTAGTGTTTTGGATACTTCACAGGGGTTGGACTAGCCCTTGTGAAGCAGCCAAACTTATTTTGTTGGAACAAACTTCACATGAGATTCGACGGGAATCGAACCCGCACCTCAGTGGTGAAAGGCAAGCGACTTCACTATGTGCCACGAGCTTGTCCCACTGGTGGGAGATACCTGGTTGAGGGAATCCGCTAGCCGAAGGTAGGTTGGTGCCAGATCTCGTCATCCAGCGGGGGAGGATTAACGCCACCTCCCAAAGAAAAAAACATGCACTACAATCACAAGACTAATGACCTCGGTAGTTGACGCGCCCGGGAATCACTAACATCGTACCTATTGGGGTAGTAGCCAATGAGAAAGATACAAAATGGGAAACTCCTCGCAAACCCACGTGCACAGTCATGTTTAATCTGACATTTCAGCGGGGAAGGATCACCACCATTTCCTGTAATATAGTTTATTTATTTAACAGGTATACAATGAAATGAATCACTTTTCTGTTGCATTATATTTTATACCAACACTAATTTGAATATTTTTTGCATTTTTCTTTATCATAGCAGTCGTCTTCTTTCAAAGTAGTTGTTTCCAGCAATTTATTAATTTCCTGATGCGTTTCGCGAATGCGTTTCCTCCTCTTTATCTAGTACCACGTATACACATCAATGCGTTTTGCCGTGCTAGAAAATATTGGTAAACTAAATGTCGACCTATTATTTTCTATTATTTATAAATATTATTCTTCATAAACTTTAATACTCGATTATAGGGAGAATTGTCATGTGGATCTGACACCTTCTTCTGACCAAACATGTTTGCTTGAGAGAGACGCAAAAGATCTAATCGACCTACACAAAAGCTCGTGGTTGGGTGATAGATAAGTAATAAATACTACTCCCACATCTAAGACTATTTTCATTCACACAATGGTTTTCTTTTCTTCCTTTCTGTACATTTTTTAAAAGAATTATACCATTCCAAGTGGGTTACAAACACCATGATTTACTAACTTTTCCATAAAAGCATTACATCTTGAGAACGATGGAGTGCTTTCCGGCCACTAGTGGTCTAACAAGCTTGGGCCTTTATTCAGAACCGTATTCGGCTGCCGCTTTTTCGGCTGCCGACTTTCCGCCTTTCTTCGACTACCTCCTCGTGTGTCCAAGGACGATCGTGAAGGCGGATGGAGGCTCCGGAAGGCTGAGGACTACCACTTTACATTAATATGACTATTTGGTTTTCCCCGCATAACTATGGTTGTTTCTGATAGGTCAGTTCATCCACTTTTTTTCAAACTGCAGTATACAAATATGACAATTGTCGTGAGCTTATTGATGGCACAGAAAGGTGGCGGTTGAATGACACCTAGATATAAATAAAATGTTATTCAATTGAAATATATCAGGGAAGATCTCAAGCAAAATACCACATATACCTTTTCCTTATGGAAACTCTTCGCCTTTTTCTATGTGCATACATGGACGTAACTATTTTTCAGAGTTAGATTTATGGTACGATTTTTATTGGATAAAATTCACACTTTAATAATAAATCATCAAAAACTAAATGCAATATGAGTCATTATGTTCGATGAGATACAGTTCAGCCACTAGTCACAAATAGATCCAAAGTAAAAAATATTTGGGCTCCGCATTTCTTTTTGGGGCAACAGGACACATGCTTCTCACATTTAACAAGTTCGTTATCGTTAATTGTTTGCAATTACCACTTTGTAGTTTCTAAACGTTTTGAAATGTTTATATCAATGGTGATGTGGAGTTATGTGGTGATCACAGATACAAGAGATTAATTCATAATAGGCATTAGTCTATGTCAGGAATATTACCAAAGAGATCGTTTGAGGCGCTAATAATACAAAAATAAGTAATTTGAAATCTTTGAAATATTCAGAATTGCTACTGTCAGCCAGAATAAGAATACAAAAGAATTTTCAGTAGAATTTAGGTATACATTTCATTCTATCAAGGTAACTAACATAAATAATATTTTCCTCAACTTTCGAAGCCTTTAGGGTATTCGAAGAACTTTATGATATTTGAAGAACGCCCGATATTTTCTCCAAAGCGGAACCAACGTAGATGATCTTAAACTGCCTGGAACCAGGAGAGGATATTACGGAGAGCGAAAGGCAGAATGCAGCGCGCTGCACCGGGTGAAACAGCTGCGGGGAGAGAGCATGACGACTTTCATGGAGGAGAGCGCGGGCGGCCGCGAGCGGGCGCGAGCGGGAGCGGGAGTAGGCGCGATAAACCACCACTGGATAGAAACGGCGCTACCGAGTTCAGTGGCGGCAGCTTGGAGTAATTACTGGAAAGCGCGGCGTGGTGGGGTCATTTCGCTGCACTCTCGAACACTCTTTTGCCCTCGAGGTCGTGGGCGGCGGTGGTAGGTGGCGGAGGCGGCGATATGGTGGAAGGCCGAGCTGTATGACCACAATGTTACAGATGAGACTCGGTAGTAGCATAGAAGGTGGAAGAGTTTACATGTTCAGAGCAGGTTTTGGGTGGGCGAAGACACAGGATTTGTGGAAGGTGTATAGGTTTGGGTGATGATGAAAACAAGAGAATAATAATTATAATGTAAAAATGTTTGTTTGAAGCTGCGAGTAAATGGCGATGGAAAATCATGTTAGTTACCCATTCTAGAAATGTATTTCATTGTTGATTTTAAAATTATTTCTATATTAATAGAAAATGATTGAATATTAATTGAATGTTAATTAAACTATAATATTTTAATACTTGTCTATGTATTGTGACCGCACGTTTTCTTAGACTTCGAAAACGTGTCACATGCGACCTAAGCGAGCGAGAGAAAGGAGTATTTTGAACGCGCGCCAACGCGGATGAATATTAGGAATGCTAACTGAGAATTAAATCAAGAGAGACCGCCACAATAGACCGAGGGCGAGACCGGTAGTCAGATGAAAGAAAAAGTTCTTTCTGAGGTTAGCAGCTGAACTGGGCAGACGTATTGAACGGCACGCCAGGAATTGATATTGCAGCGGACTTCAGATTTGCAACTTTTAGAAAAACTCTTCAGGAAGATAAGAAAAGGTAAATATTCTATTATAAATTGATTTAAACGTAATCTTAGAAGAAAGATAATAAGAAACGTTATGAATTTATAATGGGAGAATTCGGGAGAGGAGTTTTGAATAGATGGCAGTAATTAATAGTTGCATTCATTTCTCTTTCCAGTTTTTTTTCTTTTATATATATACTCTCTTAAAGTTTGTGCTCGTATAAAAGAGGGTGACTCCTGGATCCATTTTAACTCTGAATATCCAGTTGGTCATTAACCGTAATCGGAAATTAAGTAAAATTCATATGAGAGTACGCAAGAATATAAACCTTGAACGAGAAGAAGAACGCGTTTCTGGTAGGCAACTGCGTTCTCAACTCGAGGCTCCGACACTTCAAGGCCGAAACAGCTCCGAGGAAAGGGGTAGAAGAAAGCACAGTTGACGCGGCCGAGAAGAGAATTCAGTAAGGTCGTACTAAATGAACTGTTTTTGTAGGGATAGGAGTAATTCATTTTAATCAGAAAGCTTATTCTGTATCCGTCACGTAGAAAGAAAGGGAGGGTAACATATTTACCATGCTTAAAAGATAAAGAAAGTAAAAGTACATTTGTTTCCGACTTCTAATACGTGAGAACAGAATCAATCCTTTCTTTTAAAAGGATTCGAAGGTCTGATATTGTAATTTAGTGATTAAGAGTCTGTGTAAGAGACGAATTATAATAGTAATCATTCTCTGGATTTTAGAGAGAGAGAGAGTTTCATATTTTTGTGAAAGTAATGTTAAGTCAGAAGTACTAGTTTTGATTTTCAATGTGTTTTTCTTTCATTTTTGTATAAAGTAATATTTTAACGATTCTCAGAATGTCTACAAGTGTGTGTGTGTGTGTTAAAAAATTGGGTTGTAAAGAAGAGTAAGAAATTGTGTATCGAGTTATTAGTGTGTGTGTGGGTTTTTCTTACAGACAGTCAAGAGTATTCTGTATTTGATTTTTCTGTGTGCCATTTTATGTATCTGTTATAGCAGCAAATATTTCTAGAATATATTCTGAATTAAGTGAAAAGAGATTCTCACTCGAGTTGTGTGTTATTTTGCATCCAATCCAAAACGATCTTCACGACCCTGCCCCCCCCTATTCTTTTTTTTTTATTTATTGTGTCCACACTGGGACGTCTTACTGAGCTAGCTGACCATCTGGCGAATTGTGTTCGCCACCCCCCAAGACGTCTCAGGTTGGGTGCTGGCCTTACGGCTTGTAACCGGACGGAAGTGTGGCTCGCAGTGTCTTGCATTGAAATTCAAGATATTCGCTAAGTGGTAGTTATCACATTTCATTTAATTATTAACTGTTTCTCCTGAATAACAGAGACTTGAAGTAAAGGGCAGAACAAACCTTCTGACCCTTCCCGGGAAGTTGGGATAACAGGAGAATTTTCAACCCTCCGTGCGAGTTCTGGGAGACGGAAGATACAATCTCTCCCCTTCTGTATTTCGACTAATTAACATAATTTTTTACCCCTGTCAATGACACTTCCTCCAACAATAAAAATAATTAGTATTCTTGACATTTATTTGATGAAACAGTGTCAAAAAATTTTGCAAATTTATTAATCATAATATTTTTAACTACATCCCGGGAACTTAATGAGAAATGTCTGTGTGGAACAAAAATCATATATTCTCTCTGACGAATTCTCCGATTTATTCTCATTCTGTATCATAAAATCGGAGCGTTTGGAGTCCTGAATATCATTAGCTGTCTACATACACATGTGATTCTTCCAAGGTCCCAATAAATATGTTTGAAATATTTATATTGAATCTGAAGTTCTGTTTTGACTATTTTGGTAAATTTAAAGTGGCATCAACTACAAACACATTTAGTAAATGACGTTTCGAAGAAAAATTATAATAAAATTGCTTCACTCATGATAGAGAAAAGAAATAACTGTCTAGCACATCGGGCAAGACTTGTCAGAAAGTCATGCAAAAATGAAATCTTTAAAAACATACATTGAGAACAGAGGCATCAGTGGAAGTTTCGGCTATGAACCTTCGAAGGGTGAGCCACGAAGGATGAGCTGTGGACCATATTCGCTTTTGAAATACAAGGGCACATGAAAACCGTACCTTACTTCAAATAGTAATTTACATCAAAAATATCAAGTGAAGGAACTCCCCAAAATGGTAGACAAACGGCGATTCCGTAAGAATACATTGGAGATGTGCATCCATTGTCGCAAAGCGGCTTCGGACAAGCTTCATTTCGGAGCGGAGTCAGTTCACCGAAAGTTGAGGCTAACAATGCCGAGAGAATACTGTTAGAAGGGAGATAGCTAGCGGGAAACGACAGGTGACAGCGAGTAGCGGGGGGGGAGGGGGCAGCAGGGAGCGGAGGCGGGCTGCGGCGACCGTCCACTGTTGCGACGGATTGAGTGACGATAATAGCCAGGTTGGCGCGCGCCGTCGCCGCCGACGCGGGTGTATAAGGCAACTTGTCCCCACGTTGCGGACCGCTCGCGCCATCTAGGGCGCCTGCCGCTTGTGGATGGCCGGCACGGCCACGTTATTAGATCGCTACCTAAACCAACGGAGGGCGCGGACGGCGTACTGCTCAGCCCTGTCCTGCCCCGAGTGGAGTGAAATGGACAAGGGCTAGATTATCCTAGCTTGATTAGCCTATCCGTTTCGTTGTCATTACCACAAGTGGTTTTTGAATTATCACTCAGGATGCAGCTTGTGAAATAAAATTTTAGATTTAATATTAATCGTGCTATTAAGGGTGGGAATTTGATCGCTTAGAAAACTTCCTTACAACACTACAAAATAATAGTTAATTTAAAAAGAATAAGTATTAATACAGAATAATATCACCTCACAAACTTTCATAGCACTGCAATACACTACACTTCACATCACTTCGTATCAGACCACTTCGCATCAGATCACTTCACGGCATTACATTGAACTGTGATGTTTCCTTTGACATTCCTTTCCCTGCACTCCATAATACAGCACTGCATACAAATTACAATTAAAATAGTAATACTAATATAACACTTATGCAACTTACTCTATAGAAAAGACTAGTAATTTAACAGTAGCAAATTATCAGTAATATAAACTGATGTAATATATACATAAACTAGAAAACTAATTTATTTTTAAATTTAGTGAAGCTTTGAGGGACGGATTCAAAGGTTGTCGCTGGCAAACTGTTTCATTCTCTAATATTTTGGTTTGTGAATAAAAATTTTCCAACGTTCGTTTAAATTTAAACCAATATTTCTAAAAGCTGGGTATGTGTATGTGTCGGTAAGCGAAATGAATACAAGATATTGGTTTGTAATTGATTTGTCCACATGAAAAGCAGTTTAAGTATTACAGAGAAGTAATTCACACAAATTTATTTTAAAACAATTCTCGAAACAAACATTACGAAGGAAAATAACTCACTCATTTAGAACAACCTCGCTATATTTATGTTACATTTTCTCGTAAGTCTCAAGATGGACCTCTCATACAGTATCTATGATATATCTTTCCAGAACCAATTTTATGGTTGAGGCATTTCCTGATAAATATTTTTAAAAAAATATTTAATATTTAGTCTATTTTTATTTGCCTTGTTTTGTTATATAAATATATAATTAACTTATTGATTTGCATTCAGATATGTACAGAGAGACGTGCACCGTGATATTTAAACTTATTAATTGCAGTGAATTTGTAGTTTTTAAATTTCTAATTTTCTAAAAAATTGGATCGCAGAAAATTCAACGCTACTTGTTACAGATAAAGCGCCCGAGAAAGAGTATGCTTATTGTAACTAGGAAGTAATGGTACTTTTAATTAATATTCTATCTTAATTCTCTTGCATTAAGATATTTATTTAAAAAAGTAACATGTATAAAAATTATACTACCGCAGCCATTTTAGGTTTCATTCTTCTTCTACTACTATTTCTTCTTCTTCTTCTTCTTCTTCTTCTTCTTCTTCTTCTTCTTCTTCTTCTTCTTCTTCTTCTTCTTCTTCTTCTACACTTCACGACTAAGGGCACCGCCTGATTCCTTTTCCATTCTCACTGTATCTCGCTACCTTTTCCTTGCTCCCTTTGGAAGTCTCGTATCACTCATTTTCTCTATATGCTCCATCCATCTTTGCCTATAGTCTTGCATTCTAGTATTAATTACTGTCACTTGTTCTTTTCTTAATTCTTAATTTCTTCTCTAGTGGCCTTTTATTCTTCGCAAAACCTCCCTTTGACTACTTTGTATTCTTGTTAATGTTCTTTACGTTAATCCTCAACTTTTACATCCGTAGAGAAACGTAGGAACTGCCATGGTATTGTAAAACTTAATTCGCATTTCTAGCCTTGTCTTATTTTTAAGGTGTATATCGTTACACATATTGCTCGATATTTCAATTTGCTGTCTTCCGACAGTCTATTTTTTTCACAGCTCAGTTTGCAGCCTAAATAATTGGCGGAGAGAACTTGGTTCAGAATTGTATTTTCAATGACTTTTGCCATCACTTTTGTTCTACCCTTTTTTATTCTGAACAAGGGGAATTTACTATCTATTTTACATTAAAAATTATTAGTAAATATGATAAAACGTTTGTAGTTGATAATGCCATTTTGTTAGTGAATGTATCCCAATTGTACATTTCACCGCTTCTTGAGTCTAGTGTAGTAAATGTCAATTTAATTACTTTGGGTTAGAAGCCAAAGCTCAGGAATATATATATATATATATATATATATATATATATATATATATATATATATATATATATTGACTAACTTGAGAATCTATAATGGAGTTGTAAGGGTGTAATTCTGTTTTGCCCTTTTAAATTAGATTTCATAACCCTTGCAATTAAAATTGTTCTCACAAAGTATCTCGTTTTGTGTCAAAAGAGCTGATCTGAATCATTAGCAATATTCTGAATCATGGAATTCCTTGTAAAATTAAAATAAAAACGTGCAAAATATATATTTTTCAGTCGGAGACTATTTATTACGTACGGTCTTCTTACAAGCAAACCAGAAACAACGGAGTGTAACATACGAACAAGGAAAAATAAGGTGTTTGTAGCGCAGTTTAAACAGAATGAAAAATCCATTTTCATGAAAATTAAGCTACAAAGAAAGTGTATAATCTATATATTTCGTTTTTCTCTCAGAGTAAAAAAATCTGTAAATGCTACATCACTTCAAGAACAAGTACTCTTTGAGATCACACCAATTATCCCTTGTAACTGTCGACTCGGAATGTTGTCCAGAAAGGTTTTTACTGAGATCAAGACTGATACTGAAGATCGACTACAGACAACAGAGGCTTTTTGTACTATCAAACAAAATATTCAGCAGGTACATTGCGTGAGACCTGTTCTTGATCCATCCAAACTCACTTTCAGTACGTCTCTTCTTTCGTGAGCGTTTTCAACAACATTGCAACATCTGGAGACTAAAAACGTTACGCGCCACTCCCTGATCACGTAACTGTCAATTCACTTAACTTACAGGGAGTTAAAATACATTTTAACGAGGCTGATGGAATGGAGTTAGAATAAGGTTTCTTGAAGAGATAAGCTCTTGCTGTAAGACGATTTCTTTGCCCGGAATGTTCATGTTTGAGTCTTAGTTGTCGAAACAGGAGATGTAGAAACCTTTTATGAACATTTTGAAGAAAAATCAATAAAATCACAAGTTCTGACGTTAAAAAGGATTTACATTTCTGTTAAAAAATATTAAATGATTTATAACTTTCAAAGATCAAATGAATCATTAGAGTACGCTCTTTAAGGAGTAAATTATTTTTGTACAAACATCTTGAACTATACTAGTTTGTTTTAGGAATAATAAGTTTAAATTGTTATAAAAGTTTTCTTTTCACGTATCCGAAATCTAAATCTGCAATGAATGTGCAAGTTTCCACATTTTAACTTGAATACGGAATAAGTACATCTAGTAGTAATGCATAAGTGCTCGTAAATTGTGCCCGTCAGCCACAATAAAAATAATATTTCAAGAAATACTTGCAGAAATAATAAACATTTTTTACCTCAGAAACCATATATATAGAAGCCAATTATTTGGTGATATTATACTTTATTTGAAGGTTCATGCATTCTAGATAATACAACATGATGTCAATCGTTTCGACCAATATGAAAAATAATATGTTCATAAAAAATGGGTTTAATTCAATTATTCATTCACAAAATTCTCTATCAAGGGCAACTCTCGAAACTTGTATACAAAACTAAAACATGTGTGATCAGCTTTTTGTTGTAATTTAAGGGACAATTAGCGTAGGAATGCGAGATAGATGATGATTTCAAAACATTCTTCAGAGCAAAGAGACCAAGGAAGAAAAATAATTAAAATCGAGGTTTTATCGGCAAATGAAGCTCGTATATTTTTTAATTACCCAGTCAAGTAATAAAAATTTGGTTAAATGTTCTGAGCATTTTGTGACTGAATTTTGTAAGTCAGATATCAATAAAGGCAACCATCGTCAAATTAAATCGCCTTTCCCGCGTGAGAATTAATGGTCATTAATCCCGTTTTAAAAACATCAATACTTAAAAATATCAATGGTTTTGGGGCAGATGTTTTATTAACATCGATATTTTAATTTTGAACATCGATATTTATTAACATTGAAGTTTTAATTTTGAACATCGATATTATTCTTATTTGATATTTTGAATATCAATATTTATTAGCATCGATGTTTCAATCTTGAGCATTAATATTTATTAATATCGATGTTTAATATCGAGAATCGTTATTTATTAACATCGATGTTTTAATTTTAAACATTGCTCTTTATTAAAATCGACATTTTAATTTTAAACATCGATATTTTCATTTTGAACATCGATGTTTTAATTTTACACATCGACATTTATTTAATTTCGATGTTTTTATGACGATGTCGCATCGCTGACACGCGCCCTACAGTCCACAAGAAAGCAGCCGCCTTCCTGGGGCGCAGGGGGCAGCCAGGAGGGGCGCGCGCGGGGCGTCATGACGTGCGTCTCGCGGAGGCAGATGGCCTCTTGCAAAGGCCGCCCGCCGCGCCCTCCCCCTCCCCGCCCCGCCCCCGCCCAAGTTATGATGATGTCACGGGCGAATTCAAGTCCGTATTTCAAGAAAGTGGGACACATATTTTCAGAAGAGTTTCTAGATGTCCACCGCGAGTATTGTAATCGCTCAGCGGCCCGCTGCCGCTCCCGCTGATGACGTGGCTGGGTGGTAGGGTGGTTGGGTGGTTGGACAGAGAACGGTTGGTTATAGTAAAAACGGTAACGTTTCAGTGTTCTGCGGCAATAGGAGTGGTTTTAGGACATTGGTGATAGTAGAGCGTTGTCAATAGAGCTATAAAGACTGCATAGTTCCTACAAGATCGTAAGCATGTGGACGGGGAGTTTGTGGCAGAATTTCATTTATTTCCAAGAATAAATACGCAAGCCAAATTGAATTATGCCTTACCGAATACAAGAATATTTTTTGATGACTCATAACTGAAAAGGTTTATCAATCATGTTCAACGTCATTTTAAAGATAGGTTAAAGTCACTAAATATGTAGTAAACTAAATTATGTTGTTAATTATTTTGTTTACTGTAAGAAGAAAACGGAGGAGAAGAAGAAGGAAAAGAAAAGAAGAAAGAGAAGATGAGGAAAAGAAGATATATTTTCATTAATTGTATGTAATTCGACAAAAACACTTTTCGGTTCATCATCCAACCGTTCGGTGTAGTTTTCTGATGAGAGGAGACTTTGTTGCTTCTTCTTCCTAATAATAATAGTAAAACAATAATAATAATAATAATAATAATAATAATAATAATAATATTACATCGATTGTTCATTAGTACGTTTGATATGAACACAAAAAATGAGCAGAAAAGAAGAACCCACATTTGATACGCTTTTTTCAATATTTTATTTAAGGAATATTTACTCCAATGTTTAAATAAATCTTATTTTATTATGCTTTATGGATCTTACAAATGAATCCTTATTTTATCAAAAAATGTATTTTTATCATTCTTTAATAACAAGTAAAATAACACATAATAATTATGAAAAATCATTATTTCAGGAGTTCATGGTTGATACTGCTAAAGAAACTACATCGCATTATTGATGCACCACCTTATAATGTAAGATTTTGACCTCGAAAATAGGTCGTGAATCACATGTATCATTCTCTCTGATTTTCGATTTGACTCTGTAGAAATGTTACATGTCACATTCAATGAGCTTATATAAGACAAATGTCGATTTCCAAAGTTACTTGGCACCCAGTCTCAATGTCGTCACTCAGTCTGTTACCCTTTGAGCTACAATGATATCAACTCTTGCAAAACTCTGTGTGTTCCGTCAAAAACCCTAGATTAATTAAGTTGATCCCAGCTTGGCATTATAAACACACGTGGTTCTGGTTCACTCAACACAATCCGACAGGATAATGCCATGTCGCCTTTAATCACACTGTTTTGCGTAAGGTCAGAAACGTGTTAGTGAAGGACACTACGGACTAGGTTGAGGCGGGTGAGGCAGTTTAATGAGGCAATCACGAAAGATTGCGAGATTTCTTTCTAAATGTACCTGTGTAATCCCTTCTCGCTACATTATTTGCAAATTCGCATTCATATACAAAGAAAATTAACAAAGCACCAGGAAAAATGAAGTTCGTCGTTCCTAGGGGTGCAACATCGGCAAAAAAAATCGATGTTTCAAAATAACGACGTTCAAAATCAGAACATCGATGTTAATAATATATCACCACAAATACATCCGTGTTTTTAAACATCGATGTTCTCAAAACTGGTTAAGTAACTTCTAACATCAATACTCGAACGGAGGCAGGGGAATTGTACTCCACAGTGGCAGCAGAGTAATTAACAAAACTGAGTGAAGACTGAGCGCAAAGGCTCATCTCATGACAAACCTTGTTAAGTTCGTCTTAGAAAGATACGGTATGAAGGAGGAGACCCTACGGTTGCGGCGTACGCGATAACCGCCTCCCCGCGTGAGAAATACAGGACAGGCGTAGAAAATGACAGGTAATCAAGGTCATCTCTTGGTAGATACTACAAACAGAGTTCGCTTGGTTCGAACAAAAGAACTGACAGCAGTATTTTAAGATCATATTTTATAATTCATTCAACTTTTACAAACTTATGATTATGGTACTTTTCCATTCACAAGCAAAACATCGAAAACGTAAAAATCTTCAAGCACTAAACATCAATGTTGAAAAATTATGGGTTTAATAAATCGATGTTTACAACTTCAGTGCATCTATAACAAAAATTAATGTTCCCAAAACGTCGACATTTATGTCGCATTCCTAATTGTTGTCTTTTTTGTTAAAAAAATATAAGCAATTATTCTTTCAATTCCATGAATACTTTCTTGAATGTTTGGTAATTATGACTGGAGAAGTACCACAATAATTGAACCAAACCGAATCATTCTCACTTCCGCTCCCTGCAATTCTCAACCCAAGAGTCGCAGAGCCAGTTTTCGCGGTGGGCGGTGGGCACGCGCCGCGTAAGGGAGATGCAGAGATCCTGAGCGGTACTTGGCCGCAGCCGGAAGCCCTGACGCAACGCCGTGTCAACACACTCAGATCAGACGGCAAATACAGGAGGCGGCGCGACGCGGCGCGGCGCGGCGCGGAGGGGAGCCGCCTTCGCTACCCGCCCGCCCACGCGCCGCGCGCCGTCCACGCCCCTCCGCCCACTCGCCCCACGCGCCCACGAGCGATCACCGCCGCATCGGCCACGCGCGCCGCCCTGCGATGGCTCGTTTCTCCTGGAATTTCTACTTGCGCCCTCTTGTCTTCATCTTCCTGTTTATTCGCATCATTTTCTCCTTCCTCTCACACTCGTCTTCTTCTTCCTTCTCCTCACACTCATCTTTTTCTTCCTCTTCCTCACACTCATCTTCTTCTTCCTCCTCCTCACACTCATCTTCTTCTTCCTTCTCCTCACACTCATCATCTTCTTCTTCTTCCTTCTCCTCACACTCATCTTCTTCTTCTTCTTCCTTCTCCTCACACTCATCTTCTTCTTCTTCTTCCTTCTCCTCACACTCATCTTCATCTTCTTCTTCCTTCTCCTCACACTCATCTTCTTCTTCTTCTTCCTCTTCCTCACACTCATCTTCTTCTTCTTCCTCTTCCTCACACTCATCTTCTTCTTCTTCTTCCTCTCCTCACACTCATCTTCTTCTTCCTCCTCCTCACACTCATCTTCTTCTTCTTCTTCCTTCTCCTCACACTCATCTTCTTCTTCTTCCTTCCTCCTCATCTCACACTCATCTTCTTCTTCTTCTTCCTCTCCTCCCACACTCATCTTCTTCTTCTTCTTCTCTTTCCTCACACTCATCTTCTTCTTCTTCCTCCTCCTCACACTCTTCTCATCTTCTTCTTCCTTCTCCTCACACTCATCTTCTTCTTCCTCCTCCTCACACTCATCTTCTTCTTCCTTCTCCTCACACTCATCTTCTTCTTCCTCCTCCTCACACTCATCTTCTTCTTCCTTCTCCTCACACTCATTTTTTTCTTCCTCTTCCTCACACTCATCTTCTTCTTGCTCCTCCTCACACTCATCTTCTTCTTCTTCCTTCTCCTCACACTCATCTTCTTCCTTCTCCTCACACTCATCGTCTTCTTCTTCCTTCTTCTCACACTCATCATATTTTTCCTCCTCCTCACACTCATCGTCTTCTTCTTCCTTCTCCTCATACTCATCATCTTTTTCCTCCTCCTCACACTCCTATTCTTCTTCCTCTTCCACCTCTTCCCACTCACCATCATCTTCTTCTTCCTTCTTCTCACACTCATCTTCTTCCTCCTTCTCTTTCTCCTTCTCTTCCTCCTCCTCCTCACACTCATCTTCTTATTCCTGAGGCTCATTTTATTCTTATTCTTCACATTCATTTTCTTTTTCCTCTTCACATTCTTATTTTTGTTCGGTGAGAATTCCTGGTCAATTAAGTGACAACGAAACCAAATTGACAAAATTGCAATTTATCTATCATTTCTCAGTGGATATTTAGTTTTTCAGAAAATGAATATTAAATACATTGATTATAAGGGATTTAATATTTTCCTAAATGTCAGCAAAAAAGTATGATTTTATTAATGGGAACAGTTAGAGGAAAAAAAAGATACATACTCGTATTGTTCAACACGTAATTAGATTTGTTTATGTATTAGATTAGATTAGATTAGATTATGTATTAGATTATAGATTTATAGGCCGTAGCAAGACAAAATGTCAGCCACTATATATAATTAAAACTTTGTCCTCCTCATCCGATTACAAAGGTGTACTGAGAGAAGATGAGATCTGCGGTCGTGACAAACAAGTAAGCGAGACACAGATTCAATTGAGTGTAATTAGAGAATTCATTGCCTAATGCACTCGCTACAACAATACATGTAATAGTAAACTAGACACAAAATGTTAGCCTGATCTACGGATGTTGCTCACGGTTAACCTCAAGGGTCCTCTCAAGACGCACGCCGCATACTAATGAGCCGCCCTCTCCTGATTCCCTCCCCCGCCATTTCCCTCCACACACCCCTCCCCTTTCGCCTCCAGCGCGGGCGCCGCTGTCTCATCCGCTAATTGCCCGCGATAACATCGCCCTCGCCCGTATTAACACGGCCCGGCCGATCCCGCGAGGACCCTCGGAAGCCGGGCTGCCCTAATGCGCCTCATCCCGCCTTGACAAGAGGATTGCCCGTCTAAGCCCCGATCAGCCGTCGTCCGCCCTCCCTCCCCCCAGGCCCCGCCCACTTCTCCGTCGGAGCCGGGGGACGGTCCCCGCTGACCGGCTGCAATCTCGGCGGACTAGAGAAAGCCTGCGGAAGGCACACAACACGGCGATTCCGGTCACGTCGCTAACAAACCATTCGCTCCCGGCCACCGATTTAAGGTGCGTATGCAATATTCATGAAGGTGAGATGGCGACGGCGGAGGAGACCGGAGGCGGCAACGGCGGGCGGATGCGCCGGTAATTAAATTACAGCGCAATTCGGGCAGTCTGGCGCCCACGTAAATCGCCGTCACCCCTTCCCTCCCCGTCGCGGCGGTGGCTTCTGTGCATGCGACGCCGCTCCCGATTTCGAGCCTTCTCGACGACGCTCTGTGCATAGGTGAGGATAACGCCCGTCCACCGTTCCCGGGAGCGGCCCCCACGCGGGGTAGGAAGCCATCCGTCAGGCGCATAAGTGGTCCAGAAGGAAGTCGAGCGGCTACAGGCTGGCACGAGGAGGAAGTCATACAGTACGTATGATGTTACGGCATGTCTGTCGTTGACGGTGAATCAAACCTGCCGGAAGCGCAAGATGTGATTTGGGACTGATAACGGTAAAGATATACGGGAGGGATATCTGCGGACGGCGGTGTGTTCAGGTACGCAAGGGAGGACTAGAGAAACGTAAAGCAACACATGAATCAACTATTGTGTCGCCAGGGCAGTGTATCGTGTACGCAGTGTAACAAATTACAGAGATCATTAGTGATGAACATATTAAGAGGACTTATGACGAGAACCCAGAGGTTTAGGCAGTTTCTGCTCTGGTCGCGAAAAGGTGAAATATGTAATAATGGATGAGGTAAAGCACCTGCCTGCCGTGCTTGTAACTGTTAATTTGTGCAGTTTGTGTTGCACATTGCAGAACTTTCAATGTAGGTTATAGACGCGTCTGAAGCCGCATTGTTTCAACATCTGAGTAAACAGTTTCATGTTCAAAAGTTCTTAAATCTACAGAACGCCACAGTCATGAAAAAACCGTCATTACTGACACCATCTCCACAACCATCCTATCTTCCGTAACTTTACTGAGCTTCATCCAACACCTCTCAATTAGGGCCGCAGCTACAGCCATTACGGACCCCTACTCCAGCCACTACCGCCGCCTCTGCCGACTACTACCGTCACTATCGCCGACACCGCCTATACCTCACTGGCACCGCAACTGCCATCGCCGCCGCAGCCTCCACGCCGCCCCTCCTGCCGCTGCAGTGATTTGGGGTCGGCCGCTTCGGTCGCGCCAACTTCCGCCGGCTTTTTGTGGCGCAGGTGGCTCCCTCCCTTGCTGGCGTCGCGTCCACGGCGTCCGAGATTATTTCCGTGCTAATGACAGGTTGTCACTGAGACCGCATGCGGCGGAGGCGGCAGCGGCCAGTGCGAACGGGAGGCTCATGTTCCGCTTTCCACCAGTAATACGCACCCGTTCGCCACAAAGAGCCACGCAGCTTCCTCCGGCCTCACCTACAACGGACGGCAGGGAGGGCGGGGGCTCACTTCAACACGAAACAGGATATTGTCTTTAGGTTTACAACAACACGGGGCAAATTGTGTAAATGGAGGGGCTCCCATTGGCTCCCCTTTCGGTGGTTTATCCTGTCACTTCCGATTAAAGCCTTCTATGATAATAATTAGCTTTCTCATTTTTCAGCGCGGCTCGTAATGAGAGGGTAGGTTTCCTCTTGTTCTTAAAGAGGCGGCCCTCGACGGTTATAGATTACCGCTGACCTCTGATTAGAGGCCGAACGGCTTGCCTAGGGCCACGCCAGATTTACTACGACGCTCACCGACTAATGAGTCGAAAACGCGGTTCTATAGCCGATAAATCAAGAATGATCTCATATACATAAACATCTATTGCAAATGAGGGGCATTATGTGGATAAATATTGTTATGGAATTCTTTGTCGACAAATTCAGAAAACCAATTGCAGAGTTACTGACTTACTCTCATTTTAATGTTGCAATGAACGAGAATGTTAACTACTATCATGAAGCAAAGTTAACACGTTGGGCAAACAGATAATTTATTAAGAGCTTTGTCTACAAATTCAACGAAAGAATAAATAATTGTATACCGTACATGATTTCCATTTCATATTGCCAATCCTATTTAACAAAAAACAATTTAAATTTGCTATTATGAGACAATTACAGCTACTTAATAAGGACATCTCAGAACACAAAATGTGTGTTTGGATAATCAAAGAAGTAAAAAAATGAAAGAAGTAAACAACGTAAATTAAGACAAAGAAAACTTGAAGTTCAGAAAATTTATCGTGGTATTAACTCAAGATAATCTTAGCGCAGAGTATCAAAGCAAAATACCAAATATTGGTCATATGAAAAAATATACAAAAACTACAATAAAAGTTAGCCCATTCATGTAAATGAGCGCTGAATCGCAGAGGTGAGATGCAGTGCTAAAATTATATTGTTTGGGCGTAATATCACGTATCAAATATCAGACTAAGCGTCGAAAAGTCAAAGAAACTTTTTCGCATGATTTGTAACATACAATTTTCTTAAATTTCGAGCGTTCAACTAAAGTGAGACCAGCGCCATTTCTCAAGCGTCTTTTGTTCTATTTGAGACAAAAATAAAAAAAAATGGGGAGTCGTTTTAAAAAAAGTTAAATAAATTGCATTTACTGAGAGAAAAAAATACGCGGGAACTACTTTAATTATTTTAAAATTGAACATGACCTTAATTAAAAATTTAACGTTTGGAAACAGATTTTATCAAGAAGAAAAATTTGTCATCAATATTGTAGTTTCTCGGTTTTATATTTCGAACAACCAGAGTTCGCCAAACTGGCACTTAACGCTATTTGTAAGCGTACTTTGATCAATTCGAAAAAAATAAATAAATAATTTGGAGCTGTTTTTAAGAAAATAATTACGTAAAATTTGCCTTCATTTCACACACAAAATTGCGCAAAAACTTCTCATATATTCGAAAAATTGTACATGACTATTTAAAAAGCTGTCTTTAAAGGACATATTTTATTAAAGAAAAATGTCTGTATTCAATATTGTAGTTGTAGGAAGACGCTGAAAACATTTTGAGCTTTTGCAATTTCAAAAATTCAGTGATTTCAACGGAAATTAAATCTCAACTATTTCTTATGCGTTCTTTGCTTTACTGCAGAAAAATAATAAATAGGGTTATTTAAAAAAAATTAAAAGGTTGACGAGGCTTTATGTAAGTACCCCCAAAATCAAAATTTTCGATTCAAATTCTCAGGTCTCGAGTTAGTTTAGATCGATTGGGGAATATCAAACTCGGAGAAAATCATTTGAACCGATTAGGCGCTAGCGTTGGCCACAGACGGACAAATTGACGTACAGAAAACGTTTCGTCGTAAACCAATTTTTCGGTATCAAGGACCCTTAAAACGTGGATTCTGACTTCAATACATGTTCGAGGAAGTAATTTAATACCTATGGGAAGACAATGTATACACATTTGCGATATCAGGACCTGACAATACGTGTTTTTTTCTGATGAGAAGCAACCACTTTCTGCTACAGTACGTATTACATCGAGAAAGTGAAATACCAATGGAAAACAATTGCTAGGGTTAACTATGACAAAAAAATAACAAGTTACTGGAACTCTTGACGGAACTGTGAATTATGGACGAATGTGTCAAAACTAGGTACATATATGTAATAGTAGGCTTAGACTCTTGTATATGTCAGGCACCAACAAGTCCGATTGAACAATCTTGATCAAACGCTCAATGAATCTCAACTACCCCGTGCATCGAATGAAAGCACCCTTTGTGGAGCAGCAAGAGCACCTTGTTGTCCTGACGTACTCCAAGCATTAGCGAAAATCGAGTTTAGTCCTATGCAAAATTAAATCTTGGTCATTTATTTTTAACAGTCAGCATTCCCTTCTTCATGAAATTATGAAAGCGAGGGTCATTTCAAGGCTTTTAACTTCTAACTTCGCAGAGGCAATAAGGTAAAAATAAGTTGCCTGGCAGTCTGCCGACCGATCGACGCTAAGTAGTTGGGTTCAATAAAAAGAAATTTAGAAAAGCATACCGCAATATTCTGGTTTGTATCTTAATTTAGTTTTGTAAAAATTATTGAACATAATATTTGATATGTGTTCATTCACATAAACCACTCTGTGACTACATCGTTTACGGTTAGTGTGTCCGGAGAGTGGAATAAATTTCTGTCCAACAGCAAAACTACCACCACTATTCGTTAAAATCTTTTTACGAGACACTGAATGCTTTACTTACAAGGTGAAATAATGCAAATGAAAATGTGTACCACTGTAGTCTACCAGTTGACAAATCTGATCTATATTCAGAATACCTGTATGTTAATAATTTCACAAACTAAATTAGTGTTTTAGAAATACCATTAGTAATTTTCTCTTTGATACTATCGTAGTTGTATGCATCCGCAGTTGCAGTTGGGAGTCTTTAGTAAGAAGATGGATCATCGTGCAGCATTGGGAAAATCCAAATAGTACTTTCCCTAAGGCTAAACATTTTAATTTCGCTTAGTTTTGCTTTGTATAAAGGCATATGCTGACTCATTGGTTTTCCCATATAAGCGAGTTTTCCTGGTAATTGCATTGCCCCACTGCGATGAATCAATTTTTTAATACATTGCCAGTACCCAAGTCTTGCTGTCATATCTATACCCTGGAATGAATTAATGATTTGATGGAGAATGAGCAAGAAGAAACGATAAAAATGATAAAGAAGCGCAGGGGCAACGGGCAAACCACGAAGAAAAAAAAACCTGCAACGAACACAAATTCCACATGAAACGACAGGGGATTGAATACCGGTCCCCGCAGTGGAAAGTGAGAGCTCTGGCCGCTTCACCACAGGTCGTCCCCGATTTGGGGACGGCGTCGCTGGCGGGCGCGTGGCGTCGCCGGCGCGTGCTTTGTAATTAGGCGCGCGCGGCGGGGGCGGGCGGCCGGGGCGCACGTGCAGCGCCGCCTCGGCGGGCGGAAAGCGTCCGTCTAATGGCGGCTTATCAGCCCCATCTGCGACGCCGAACGCGCGCCCACGCGGCGGCGGTGGCGGCGACGACCGGAACCGGCTTCGCGTGCGCCGGAACTGGAGCGCTGACCCCCGACGCTGCCGTCGCCACCACCACTTCCCCTTCGCCGCCGCTGCCGCCGCCGCCACTGCAGCGGCCACCGTACCGGTGGCGATGATGCTACTGCCATCAGTCAGCGCTACGGTAACCGTGAAGGTGGGCATCCCATTGGAATTCAGTGGTCCCGCAGTGATGCAGTAATGCAAAATCGCTTTTCTCAGTATTGATATCGATATATTTTTGATAAACAAGAAAATAAACACATTTAAAAAATTGTAATTTTGTCATTTGCTATTTGATCACAGTCTTTCTTTCTCGTAGTCAAACACAAAATGTTTTGTTTTACTTTATGCCACCTTTCTTGTAAACTGGTATTTCTAATGAAAGAAGATTTTTTTGAACATTTTTTTTTCATTGAATTGAAAACTGACTATTTTTTACGTATGTCCCTTTTATTGTGCACCAACCACATGAGGTGACCATTACGTTTTCGAAACAACACCATTATCTATTTGTTGTGCTCCTCTCACAAAAAATCAAAAGTTTCGCTAAAGTATTCTTATTTTGTAGCGAATATAGTTGAGAATTCAACTATTAATCAAATCAGCAATGGATATTGTGACGTTCGTGTTTGTCAAGCAATTCTTAGGGATATAGTTTTCTTAAAGCCGATGAGGAATCAAATTTCTACACATGCTGTCACAATGTCTTTTTTTTTTTCTCAACGCATTATGAGTTTCTGAACTACAAGGATGATAGTGCCGTCATGAATATGTATCGGGAGATTGATATGATTCTTGTCATGTTTCCTGCGTAACACATTCAACGAATCAAACCTTTCTTTTGATTTGTTTATGATCACAAT
The DNA here is from genome assembly GCA_011170035.1 of Teleogryllus occipitalis. Taxonomy (NCBI): domain Eukaryota; kingdom Metazoa; phylum Arthropoda; class Insecta; order Orthoptera; family Gryllidae; genus Teleogryllus; species Teleogryllus occipitalis. The sequence continues at coordinate 17,461 of BLKR01014918.1, read as the reverse complement.
TCCATCGTAGTGGCCATTTTCACATTCGTTGCTTCCCCTAACACCCTTGGGCACCCATCCGCCGATACCCTACTCGTGAAACTTTCGTGTTGATGCTATTCTGAAGAACAATTTTTCGGATTAATCTCGGATTAATCCGAGAAGAAGGAAGCAACTTGAGGAAATTTTCTTGGAAGAAGTTTCCTTACATTCCATGAAGAGGTCAACATCCTTCTCATCTCTTTTAGCTGGATCACATTCCTGCTACTGAGAGAACGATTGAAATAAATCTAGATGAACTAATTCATTGCTAATTGCACGGGCTAATAAATTAAACCAAACGATATCATACTGGAAAATACGAATTAAAGTAAAAATAATAAACTAAGACGCTATATACTTTTAATTTTATGAATTAGTTTTTGATAAAGAATTTGAATTAGCTATGAATGAAACTATTAATCAAATAAACACCAACATTGCGTTATTTGTTTTTCCATTTATGCAGATACTGGTGAATTACTTTTGTTTTACTTCATGAATTTCGGCAATATCTGTTCATATTTGACTGATGTATTTGTTGATTGTACTAATTGTAAGAAATGAAATTAGTAGGAATCAGCGAGTGGGAGTAAATACATTGCATTTGATCAGGCATCGTGTGTTCATGATGGTATATAGTGGCTGGTGTGTGATTATGAACATTCGCCAATTCACATGCAGTTCAGTGAATTGCAAATTATATTCTGTGTACAGTTAAACATATATGAGCAGGTCAACAAAAGAATCGTGAAATTAAAATATCATCACAACTAAATGCGACAACAAACTGCGACTAAATGCGACTAAAAAACGACAATAAAAAAAACAATAAAAAACCTTTTTCTAATTTCTACTTTTCATGTTTAATATGTTTAAGAATTTGTATCCAGTGCGTAAAGATGTTTAAAATGTAGGACTGAGGAAGTGCACTTGCATCTCTCGTTGTTGTCGCCTACGTTCGCCCAAAAGCAGCTGCGCGTACATGACGAACACGCCGTTTCTGATAGGCCACTTTGTAGGTACACGCGCGTGGCGGCACGGCGCTGCGCTGGGCGCGGCGCGGAGAGGTGACCGGACCCAGCGAGTGGTGGGGGGCGTGGTGGAAAGCGGCGAAGCGGGTGAGGCGAGGCAGGGTGGAACGGGTTGGACTGGAGCAGATCAGGGATGACCGAACGGTTTGGGGTGGAGGTGGAGCAGGCAGATTTGGGTTGGGAAGGATGGAGTGGGGCTGGCCGGAGCGTGGCAAGGTGAGGCGGGTCTGTGTGGAGAAAGGGGGGCGAAATGGGGCGGGGAAAGGCGGAGAGGGTAAGGGAAGAATGGGTTGAGATGGGCTAGTTCGGAGTGATGCGGGGCAGGGCGGACCGAAGCGGGGCGGGGCGAGGCGGAACGGAACGAAGTGGAGCGGTGGGCGGAGCGGGGGGTGGAGCGGAGCGGGGGGCGGAGCGGGGGGCGGAGCGAGGGTGGGCGGGGGCGGAGCGGGGAGGGGCGGGATAGAGTGGGGAGGGGAGAGGAGGGGTAGAGCGGGACAGAGGGGGCGGGGCAGAGCGGGGCGGAGCGGAGAGGAGCGGATCGGCATGAATAGATTTTCGCGATGTTGGCGCTTTCCGCGTAGGGGAGAGGGAGGGCTTGTCGCGCGCCCACGGCTCGCGGTGGGCAGAGTTTGTTCGTTCACGCGCGGGCGAGTGGACACCACGGCATTAGGGCACTCGCAGTGGGCGCGAAGATCACTATGGACGGAATATTCGGTTGCTTCAACACGCTGTGATTCTTTAGAATATCCGCCTCTTAATGCTTCTATTTCTACGTATGCTTTCTACGCATGCACTAAAATTGACGTCTTTACTCCCACCCACCGGCTCCGGCCAGCCTACTTTCCCTGTATTGCTCAAAGGTGATGTTGCCACGCGTTTGGTGTTGGTGACACTTGATGCTCTTCGAGCACGATAGAGTCACACCCGTAATGAGCGAATTGCGTGGCATTGGTTGATTGTTGGGTTGCGCCACAGCCTGGAGACCACCGAGAGAGGAACGCTTCCCCATTTTCCTCAAGAGACAGAGCACACCTTCCAGATTCTTTTCTACAATGAATTTGTTATTCCGCCACTGGCTCCCAGCACAAAACGAATTCTGTTCCTATGAAGAAGCTAACGTGTTTGTGGAGGTGCGTTGCTTAGTTTACGAAGATATTTGCTGCGTAGTGCTGTTTCTTCAGTTGCTCACAATTCTTGAACACGTCGTGAAAAATAACTGATCGACAACAACAGTCATAACCTTTTTTGTATTTTTAATGTGCCTAACGATTCGATTGTACGGTGTAGACTCTGTTAATTTGAACCACGTGACGTAAAATCACTGTGGTCACCCGTGAAGGAATACCTGAGATTGTTTCTCTACTCGATATCGGGAGTTGAAATTAGTGAAGCAACACAAGTCACTTTGCATAATTTTTTTAAAGTAAGCGACCGAAGCAAGTTGTAAACAATAAAAATTGGAAAAGACACGGGTGGATCTGGATTTCGGTTGACTATTTGAAGAAGCATCTCGCTACGGTGTGAACATAATAATAATAATAATAATAATAATAATAATAATAATAATAATAGAAATAATAATAATAATAGAAATAATGTTGAAGTTATAATATACTGATGGTGCTGCTAAGGTTGCAAACGCGGACGAGGTGATGCATTCGCTTACGACAGTCTCGGCAGTTTGCAGATATCCAAAAGAGGCTGTTTCGTGTCTGAATGTGCTAATAAATATGAGAAGATACCAATTATTAGGCGCTAAAAGTCTTCAAAATATGTTGGTAAAAATGCACTAATAATTTTAAAAGTAGGCACTAAAATTGGCACTTGAAATTGTTTGTATACATGCTTTCCAAGAAAAGAACTATCATTAAACAGAAAAGAACATGTACTGAAGGAGAAACATGTGAGAATGTAAATATTTGAGAATGAAAAGAGAACAAACGAAGATGTTGGCTCACAATACCACTACCATATCAAACTGTCACACCCACTCGGTCTTCTCAGTTATAATTAAAAATAGTCATTGATTTGCACTACACAACTAAAATAAAGTCTCATTAAATATTCTAGTACTATCTTTTTTAAAAAAACTTTTTTCAAAACAATTTCTGAACTTCTACAGACGTTAACGGGCACACTTAAATATAAGCAATGTGTGGATCACTTTCAAATGAATCACTGTTTTGTCTCCTCACGAATCATTTCCATTTTATGAGACTCGTGAAATTCCGGGTAATGAGCAATAACCATCTCACATTTTCTTTGGTTTGGAGAGGTTGGTACAGTGTGCATTTTCTTAAGAAATGCGACCCTGTAACCAGTGAATGTTTATGGATGCTCAAAAGGGCAGGCAAGAAAACGTTAATGGAAGTGACGTGTGTGGGGTATTTTTAAATAGCTGTTTATTAAATAATGTTTATTATACTTAATATAATTACAACCAAAATGGTTTTGAACTTTAGAACTTTAACAAATATGAGATATTTTTTTAAAATTTGTGGATTGTATTGGCTGACTATTTCACCGACACATTCATATTTTGAATACCGTCAGAATATTTCAGCTATTCTTGTGCTAATTTTCCTTTGTATAAATTTTGAACAGATACCTTTACTCTCTACTCTACTAAAAAAAATTAGTGTCCTGCTCGAAAATTCTTTATTTTTCCGCGATAGTGACACAATTAATTCTATCTAGAAGCTTTATAATTACATGATTTTCACATTTTATAATGTTTAAATCAATGACTCTAAGCCATGAAATTGAAAAAATTATTTAGAGGAGCATCATTAGCAATTATTCAGATAGTACTGCATAAGGCAATGATGATGATGATGATGATGATGGATCTATTTTCATTCATTAATGCGTTGATTCGCCTCCCACCCTGGAGTATTAAACATCTACTACCGTCAAAAATGGCCAATTCTCATCCTATACCAATTTACATGTCTAATTTTTTCAGAAACACACGCGACACCATTAAACGGAAACCGGAGCAAGTGTTAAGTGGACTGATAAAATAAATCAGGTAAATATTGTTGGAAATGACAACTCCTACAATTATTTCATTTAAATTATCTTCACTCAACTAGTATCTTAATATGAACAAAACTAGCAATTTGCTATGAACTTATATTAACCCGTTCACCTTTCTTGTCGGATCAGAAAGATTCAAATCCTGGTCATATCATGTACGCTCTGCCGCGCGTATGTGTTGACAGTAAGTTTTGAAGATGTAATTCAAAATTCAATTTCTTGCATTTTTTCTTTTTTATTCATTTTATTTGAATTTATTTACTCATTTACATATGTTATTGGTTCAAGATTGACATACGCTTAACACTACACTCCAATTGTACATTTAAAGAATCAATAAGAATGAAGGCATGGCATTCATTCCCTGAAAAATTCACTTCTATCGGAATGGATTATGAGAATTATTTATAGTTTATTATTTTCGTTTCAAAATAGTAATTTAACCTACACCAAACATTGTTTGTCTAACAGTACTAGATGTGTACTTCCAAGGGGTGGGGCAGAAATTTCATTAGTCGAATGAAGAGAAATAAATGAAAAGTAACATTTCTCCATTTTTAAATTGTTATTGAAAATAATAATATTGCTATCCTACCCAACAATTGAATATATTAAATATATGATTAGCGAATAAGGTTGAAATCCTAAAAAAGAAAACTATTGTAGTTTCATCACTTTGTAAGTCCAGAAGTTCGGTCTAGAAGTTCATCAAACGGAACGCATCACCGTTAGTGAACAAGGAAATGATCCCTAAATACCATAAGGAAAGAATTAAACCTGAAGTTTTAAATGCATTTTGGTACATTGTATTCATTCCTATTTCAAACATTTTTAAACCATTTTTAAATGTTCAAGATCTGCAATTTCGATCTGGAAGATAAAATGATGAAACATTCACCCACAACACACGAAGCAGCCTTCTAATAACATCACTTCTCCTCGGCATTTAACGCGAGAATCCTAATGTCGCGCCACTTCTTGGGCAACACATGACCGGAGAAAAGAAATATTCCCCCGCCAATAAATCTGGGCTGAATGGCCAGCGAGAACCGGGCGACACGGATGTGGCGGCGCGCGCGTCTGATGGATCGCGCCCAGTGCGCGGCGTGCGGCAGGCGAAGCGGGGCGGGGCGGGGCCGGGCGGGGCGGGGCGGGGAGGGGAGGGGCGGGGCGGGGCGGGGCGGGGCGGGGCGGGGCGGGGCGGGGCGGGGCGGGGCGGCGGGGCGCAGAGGGACGCGGCGCGGCGTAGGTGTGTGAGTGAGGTGGAGGTACGGAAGAGGCGGGGGAACATACGGAATAGGGGGCGGTGGGAGACGTAGGGAGGTGGCGAGGGACGTAGGGGACCGGCTGGGGATGAAGGAGGTGGCGAAGGACGTAGGGGGCCGGCGGGGAAGTAGGGGCCGGTGGGAGGCAAAAAGAGGGGCGGCAGGGGATGTAGGAAGCGGTGGGGGACGTAAGGGGCGTCTGGGTACGCAGCGGTAGGAGACCAAGGGGGCGGTGGGGGACGTAGAGGCCGGCGGAGCACGTAGGAGACGGCGGGAGACGTAGGGGCCGGGGGGCACGTAGGGGCCGGCAGAGAACGTAGGGGTCGGTAGGGACGTAGAGGCCGGCGGGCGGGGCGTATAGAGGGTGGCAGGGGACGTAGGGGGCGGTTGGAAACACAGGGGGTGGAAGGGGACGACGGGGGCAGTGCGGGACGAAGGGGGGCAGTGGGGGACGTAGGGGGCGGCGGGGGACGTAGGAGGTGGTGGGGGACGTAGGGAGCGGGTGGGTGGGTGATGGTGGGGGGTGGAGAGACAGCGGAGAATGGCTGAGGAAGGTGGGGCGGCGGGACAGCGCCGGGGCTGAGGCGGTCGTGTTTCCCAATTGCCGCTGTCGCAGCGGGTATTTACAGCGCGCGCGTAGGCCTACATGGGTGCCACTCGCGTGGGCGGCGGCGGCGGCGCGCCGGGGACACCTGGCGCAAACATTAGCGCGCTCGCCGCTCACAAAGTCGCCGCCGCCGCCCTCACCGACGCCGCCCCGCCCTGCCGCTGCCTCCGCGGCGAGCACCGTCGCTCGGAAAGGACAGAAAAATTCAAGGCTGTTGACCTTTGGCAGCTCAACTGATATCTCATTAAAATGAAATTCTCATAATCTTATGAAAGATTTATTAACACAGAACCTGTATTGGTCAGCAAGATACAAACGAATGTAAAACGAAAATCAATAAGTATTCCTTTCACTTTAAACAATCATAAATTACAAGACTATATTTAATAGATAATAAATAAATTTTCTGAAAACTGAAACAGGTTATGTCCATTAATTAAATCAATAAGCTTCTTCAATAACATCTTGGTATGTTTCTTGAATTGAACTCAAGAATTTCTTTGTGGTTTACTTGAAATGTCTGATACCTGCTCTTGAATTCGATCAAACATTTTAAGACAGAGCAATGAAGAAAAGTAATTCTTAGGATAAATACATATCTTGCTTTTATCTGTTAAAAGTTACGGGTTACCTGAGAAGAATTTACGGCGGAATTTGTATTCACTTTCGCAAATGAGTTATTCAAAATTTAATACTGTATTAGTACTTACTTACAAACGCTTTCAAAATATTTATAGCCTTATAAATACAAAAACAATATACATTGTTTTCGATACAAATTTGCAGTCTACTTAGAGATACAATGTCAAGAGAATTCAAAGAATAGAACTGCATTTTTAAGAACAATGCATCCTAGCATCTTTTTCTTGAAGAGCAACATAAAACACCAGTTCTAATACAATGAAAAAATAAAGAAAATAAGTTTTACACCATCGACGGGATCATTCATTCTGTCAGTTAAGTTTCAAATACCACTTGCCGTAAACAAACCTTTGATAATTTGATTTCGAGGTCGTAATATGAAGGCAATTGCCACTCATTCATTTCGCTTGAACGCCGTGAAGCCGAGTGAGCGGGGAGGGGGGCTGCGCGTGTGGCCTCTCACTCCGGAAGAAGGCGCGGCACTCGCGCGGGGCGACCCCTCACATGAGCGACCGACAGGAAGGAGCACGGTTGGCAGCAGTGCGGATCGGCGCCACTTACCATCTTCAAATTAAACCTTATACTTGCATTTCCGGAATACACTTTAGTGCATGTACGTCTTGCACGATACATGAGAACATGGAACATTGAGAAACATATTGCGGTGGAAATTTTTTGTGTTGTTTATTATGTCGCCGGGATGAGAACTTGTAGCGTGACGGTGGTAATGAAGGTAGTTGCTGGTAGGTTGTCTTTCATTGCTAATTTTCTGGCGTCTGACCTAAAGCTTTGTTTCCAATTTGTATTCAAGAGTTCGTCATCACAATGTTCCAAAGATAAGCGAACTGACAGAATTTACGTTATTGAAGTCTGCTGCGTAGACAATTTTTATTCAAATAAAAGATAACTCATTTAACACTACTGACAATTTTAGAATACTTCACGTCAATTGACTTAAATAACATAATCAAATATTATGTCAATTGACTTAAATGATATAATCAAATATTATGTCAATTGACTTAAATGACATAATCAAATATTATTTTAATAAAAAGAAATTATGTATTTCATTTTCATGTAAAAATTAATTGTCGTATATCTAAAAGAAATTTCTTGTTTTGAAAAATCCGTTAGTATTTCCAAAAATCTTATTTTCTAAGGGATTCAATGAAAACAATACGAAATGCCATCACACTTGAGTTGGCATCATTTGAAGGTCTGGAATTGGGGGATATAAATTATCCCCATCTCAGTGCAATAATTACACTGACAAAATTAATCTCTCGCTTTAATATAGGTGGTGTAGGACAGGTTCGAAAATAAATTTAAACATTTGCTATTTTCGAAATTTGAGAGATTTAAAAAAATATTGCAACTATACCATACTTGTAAATCACCTTTCTTCCATTAGAACAAAAAATGTAAAGGAAAGGTTGTAGCCATTTTTGAGGAAATTGTGAAAATGAAACAAGGGCTTCCAGTAAATTACCTTCGAAAATTAGAAAATGTTAATGGTCTCCGAAACAGCACAACTAGATTTTACTCGTGAAGTACTTACCAAGTACGGCTCAAAAGCTTCTAACCTGACAGTTATTCATGATACATACTTCCATCCATCCATAACTTATCATTATATTGATATATTGCTTGATTTCTGGCGGAACGCGACGGAACGACGTTGCGGTACCTCAGAAATAATTATTAAATTATGTTAATATTAAAATAATATAGCATTATAAATTAAATTAATATTTAATTTTAGAGCGCGTTTGGGGACCTAAAATTTGTAAATTAAGCACTAAAAATTATTTTTAAACAATCCATAACAAATCCGAATTTTTAGATACAAACTTTCTTGTATTTCCATGTCAGCTGCAGCAATCTTACTCGTAACTATATTCGGAACTACACAAATAGATCTTATCATCGACGTGAGGGTAAAATTTCAAATTACAAAAATACAAAATTACCAAAAGAAAATTAAAATTATCCTCAAAATAAGGTCTTTATAGCCAATAATTCCAAACCATATTGTTTAGGTGATTTCAATACTTTTCTTCCTTTTATATATATTTTATATATAATAAAGGCAGGGAAAGAAAAAATCATATTATCGAACAAATAATGCTGACTAGCTCATGAATAAAATAGACGAAGAAAAAAATATCTTCTCCGTGGTGATTGTTGATTTTGTATTTCCACGTCTTCCATTGTTGGCATCACAAGACATTAACCGTAAGATGCGTATGCAGGGCCTCCGAAACGCTAACGTTTCTTCATTTGGTTTTTTACTCAGCACACCTGCAGTTCTGAGAGCTTGACTTCCGTGTAAACTTTCTTCAATCTTTCTACTTTCATTTTAGTCACTTGAAAAGGAAAATTTTTAGAAGTTATAAAGGTAGGTCGTGAAATCACATTCTTTTACGACGATGCAAATTCAAAGTTTTTAAGGTCCTATTAATTAGTTTTTGAAATAAATAATCATTTGTTTAACATTAAGAGTTGACTATGAAATTATTAAGAAATGAAGTTCTTTAGAATAAAAAACTGTTTTTATGTGCATTTTTCGAGAGTGTATTGAGCAGAGGCCCTGCGTATGCATTCAGATAGTTTCCCGGGTGCATGCATCGTAGGGTTAATAGACAAAATAATTTAGAAGAAGCTTGCGGGTTTAAGTTCTTTTATCGAGATCACATTGCCGATGAAAGAGAGCGTGAATGTTCGACAAGTGGGGTAAACGTGAACACCAACCGATTATAAAAGTTTTATCGGTGTACACGTGTCAGTATAATTATCTGGTTTTCCTCATACCGAAACAGTGGTCGAGTAAAAACCGTTGGGCCCATTGGAGCAGGTGGCGCGCCGGCAAACGGCACCTGGTCAACCGAGGAGCCACCCACAAACAGTTCCGCACTTCCCCGCACCGCTTCGCTTTTCTGTACGTTGTTCGGAGCTGCATTACTCGGCTTGCCCTGTAGTATCTACCTACTTCACAAGCACAGTTTCCAACTGCAGTCACTCCCTTAAGTTGCGGCCTACCGCGCATGAATTGACGTGCATATCCTACCTGTCACGGATTATTAAATTCCTTCCCATCCTTCAGAAAAATGTCATTCCATTTTGTTCCACCACCATACACACTTTTGCAACTTGCTCTGTTGTGGGCTATTTCACTTCATTGCGACTCACCCAACACGTTGTGTCACACATTTTGATTCTCTCAACCTGTACGATTTCAATCCTTTGAACATCCATCTTGTCTCCCCAGGTATTGTTCTATCTTGCTTTATCTCTCTTTATATCGACTCGTTGAATTTCATCACCTGCAATGCAAAACTCGTATTTACCGTCCGGTTTGGGCCACCTCTCTTTCCCTACCCCACTCGTAGGTCCTGAGGTAGTATTCAGTTACGCACCAGGAGCACGTGAATGAAACACCCGCTCTCCCGGGTGCTCTTCGATAGGCGTCACGAATTTCGCGGTGTCGGTTGCACGTACGAGTGGCATTGCACGCCCGTAGCATCTTTACGCACGCAGTGAGGGCGTTCAAAAAAACGGGCCCACCGGCCTGAGCATTTTCCGTAGTCGTGGTCAGAATTCGTTCCTTTCACCATGAGTCACGTCTTGAGACCAGGAAAGTTATTCTCTCAACTGGCGATAAGTGGGCACAGAAAGAATGCAGAAAAATAAGAGTGTAATAATGGACGGTAGCAAGAAATGTTACTCTTTATAATGAAGCCTTTTATATCAGTTCACAATGTATGCAATTATTTTAATTCAAATTCCATCTTCAGGGTTCGAGATTTTCACTTTGGATATCTCTACGAATTAACAATACATTAACTTTTTAACGCATGGTAGTCGAAAGGGAAGACGGAACAATTACATGAGAATAAATAGATCTTAATGTGAGAAAGGGTAATTGTTTAACGCATGTGTTATGAATCTTTAATGAAAGAACTTTCTCTAAGATTAGAAAGTCCGTATAACAAAGGCATTTCTTAACTATTGTAAATTTTAATTCAATGAACATGAATTTCATAGCTAAATTCATGAGTTCTCAAGACGACCCTACACGTTCTCTTCTAAGCAGATAATTAGAAAGTAATTGGGATGATTTTAATCTACATAGTTTATTCATCTATATTTATTTTTCAAAATTTCATCAAGGGCTGTATTTATTCTTCCTAGTATTTAGAAACATATTTGAGACAATCTGCAGTTCTGGATAAGAGTGTAGGCGTTACTTTCGAGCCCTTGTGTTTTCACTACCTGAGTCAATAGTCACTTAGGTGAGTACTTAGTCACTAGTTACACGTTAATCGAATCATAATACAAAAACATCAATCAATAAAAAGGTTTAAGATATTGGCAAAAAACAATAAAAATTCTAAAATCGTGAGTGAACAAAGAACCTTCGGGGTCCTAGCCCCGAGAAGGATGTCGTGATGATGCTGTTATTTGAGAATTTAAAATTACGAAACGGGAGTGCGTGAGGAGGTGATGCAATAGGTGGTGATGGTCATGATACAAATCTATGAGAGATTTCTATTAGATTTTACGTATGCAAACAAAGGCAAGTTTTGTAATTGCCAGCTTCATCTGTGTTCAAATTCATAGGATGATTTGGATGATTTGCAAAACACATCGTCAACAGCAGCATCAATAATAATAGCCCATTAACCTAACTTCTCGAGGATAATCACGATCCAAAACTTTAACAAATTAACATTCTAAAACGTGAACAGATCTCGTCTCCAGCGGGAATGCCTAACCAGTGCGGAGGCCCAAACCGAAACACGTCCTTCGAATCTCTGTCGAACAGCTTAATTCCCAGCACTCGCCGCCTCCGTTTCCAGTTCTCGCTCTGAATAACGGCCCTGGGCGGATAGTGAGCACCCTTCCCCCGCCCGCGCCGCGTGCGATCGGCCGCCCCCATCGAGGCGGCGCACGCGCGGGCGTGCGGACGTGCCTCGTGCGCCGTCCCGCGCCGCGCCCCACGCCGCGTGACCTTTCGCGGGGGCCACCGTGTAGCGGGCGCGCGCCCATACGTCTCGGCCGGGCGGGGGCGCGCCGCCCCGACCAACACTGCCCCGAACCAAAGTGGGCGCAACGACGCACTTGGAAGGGGAAACGAAGAATGGGCAAAATTTAAAGTTAACAGACAATTTGAAAATAAAACTTTTTTTTAACAAAAACCCAATTATTTGGTATTTGTTAATGTAGTTTCCGTAACCGATGCATACGCAAACGAATAGTTGTAATTCGTCATGGGACTGTACAGAAGAAAAACAAAAATGATAAAATACTTCATTCTGGCTGTACTCCTGAGGGGTAAATATTACTAGAATTACTTTCCGGCATATGACAATGTGAAGATAGTCAAAGATTTCTTTGACTACAACTCCGGCTGTGAAAGCCTACATTGTTTTATTAATGTGAAGATAGATATTGGAAGAAAACAGATGTCATGTATGACATGCCAACGAAAAAAAATTAATATTGTTTTCTTGTTTGTTTCTGTCGCAAATTGGTTATCTCTGGACCACGCGAACGTTCCGTTGTACCCACCGAGGTCCAGTCATATTTTCCGTGCAAGTGCACATGACTTATTCGGGAGAAAGGGTATCAGCATTTCTACTGAATGCGTTGGGGGGTTGTTAACCGTGGGAGATGAGTTATGAAATGATAATGATGGCAATTACAAACTCAAATACACACACAATCATCCAAGCCCCCGGCGGGATTCGAACCCGCAACCCTTCAGGAACGAGGCAGCTACGGCTCTCCAGGCTTAGCGACCTAGACTGTCAGGGCCGGTTTTCTCTTGTTTATTAATGTTACAATTTTTTTCTGCAGTTTTTGTTGGTTGCATATTCACTCGCAAATGAACTTCTACGAGTGCTTTTGCATCTTCATGGTCGTTTTGGCCCAGTGTGCGTCGTGCCGCGCCTCCCAGACAACCAGAAGGGCCCGCGCCGCGCGCATGATACGTTGTCCGCCGTCACCGCCGGCCGTGTCGGCTTTCGCCAGCGCCTCGACGTTCGACAGGCGCGGCCTTGTTGCTTTCGGGAACAGATGGCGCACGGCGCGGAGGGCGGGGAGGGCGCGCGGGGGTGGAGCGGCACACGCGGACACGACCCCGCCCCCTCAGCGCCGCGCCCGCGCCGCCGAGATGGAAATATCAGCCTGAGATGCTGCGTAGGCGCCGTTGTCTCCCGCCGCTGCCTGCCCAACCCTGGTGTAGGTCATGCTCTTGTTTGATGATTCTGGGCGCAACAACTGGTATGGTCATTAGTCCCGATGTTTTTAACATGGGAGATGTCTGTGATTTTCCCCCCTCTGGATGGCGAGATCCGGTGATATTTTCCAAAGATATAAAATAAGTTTATTATATAATAATAATATTTTCGATAATAAATATCACTTTGTATCGTACGAGTTGGTATATGGAATATACAAAGCATCTCAAACAAACAACAAGAAGTAATCCAGGAAATGATGAGAAGAAACATAGATATAGCCATCTGGTCTGAAACAAAAAAGAAAGGCAAAGGAAGCGAAAAACTGAACAACTTTGTGCACTTCTACAGTGGCGTAAACAAACATGAAAATGCTAAAGCCGGAGTTTCCATTGTCATCAGTGAAAGATTCGGTAAATGTATAAAAAGTTGGGAATGTATAAACGAACGTCTTATTAAAGTAGTGTTAAAAATCAGAGGAAATACATAAGTGTCATTGGAATATATAATTTGAATGAAGATGCCCCAATAGCTAGGAAAGATGATTTTGAAATGATAGTCAAAGAAACTCTAGACAGTATTCCTAAGTCCCATGAAATAATATTTGCAGGAGACTTTAAAGGTAGAGTTGGAAGGGAAAAGAACCACAACATCGTGGGTCAATATGGAGAGGAGACACGCAATGACAACGGTAAGAGACTTATTAATATTTGCGAAGAGTATGAGATGAAAATTAACAACACTTTCTTCCAACATAAGGATATTCACAAGTACACCTGGTACCAACATTCAAAGAGACTAAAATCTATAATAGACTTCTGTATAACCAAACAAAAGACTTTACTCAAAATACAAGATGTTAGAGTGAAACGTGGAGCCCAATGTAGCGACCATTGTTTGGTAATTGCTAAAATATACATACCATTTACTTCAAATAGCGCGGATAAAGAAGATAAAGATGAATTTGTCATGAAACCTACCAAATACAAATTAAGCAGTCTCTTCGATGAAAGTACAGCATATCTTTTCAGAAAAAGACTTGAAGTTAAACTATTGGTAAAGCACAGACCAATAGAAAAAGAATATGAACACATAAAATAATGCATTCACCAAGCCGCAGAGGAGGCTTTAGGTACTTGTAATTTAAAACCGAAACACTACTGGTGGGACACAAGTCTAGAAGAAAATATTAGATTAAAAGGAAAAGAGAGCTGTATTTAAAATGGCTTAGTGACAAGAAAAATGAAACTAGTTTACAGTACAAAACAATAAGTAGAGAAGTCAAACAAGACGTGTTATCAAGGAAGAATAAATTGTGGCTGGATAAATGCGATTATATAGAACAATTCATAGGAGGAGCACAGAGTTCAGAAGCCGGGAAATTAATTAAATCTATTAAAACAAATGACAAAAACAATATTGCATTATCAAACATCAGCATCAATAAATGGAAAGAGTACTTTGGAAGACTGCTGCTAGAAAACAGAAACTTCCAGTCAAACAAGGAAGTGAAATTTGAGCAAAGGGTAGATCTGACAATTGAAGATTTAGAAAAAGCGCTTAAGACCATGAAATCTAATAAGTCATCTGGACCAGGAGATTTCCGGCAGAACTTCTGAAATACGGTCCCTATAAACTGCACCAAATGCTCAAACACATGTTTTCAAGGTGCATGAATGGAGAAGATCCTCCTCAGGAGTGGCGAACATCTTACCTAACACCGATCCATAAGAAAGGATCTAGAGACAACGAAACGAACTACAGAGGAATAGCAGTTATTGGATCTATAGGTAGACTGTATAGTAAAATAATCCGAAATAAAATAGAAGAAGAGATAAAAGGTAAAATCGGAGAGGAACAATGTGGTTTTACTGCCGGTAGGTCGGTCATAGACAATATATTTACATTGAAACAGCTTATAGAAAAGAGAACAAGGAGAGGTAGGGAAGTTCATCTGGGTTTCATTGATCTTCAGAAGGCGTATGACAATGTACCAGTTGCTAGAGTATGGGAAGAAATGAAGGGACTTAAAATCAATGAGAATTTAATTGGAGCCATACAGAATCTATATAAGAACAACACCTCTCAGATTAAGATCTACAGTAGGCTCTCGGATCCATTCCCGGTCAGTAAAGGTCTTCGTCAGGGCTGCTGTCTTTCCCCAACACTGTTTAAAGTCTATCTACATCAAATTTTACAGCAGTGGGAGAAACAATGCAGAATAATGGGAATGACAATCGGGAGGATAAATTATATACATTATATTTTGCCGATGACCAGGTAGTAATTGCAGAAGATGCGGACGATTTGAGTTTCATGATCCGTAAACTCAATGAACATTTTTTAAAAGCAGGACTTACTATCAACATGAACAAATCTGAATACCTGGCAGTTGGTAACAATGAGATTGAAGATCTTCTTCTGGAAAACGGGGAAAAAATGAAAGGAGTAAACAAATATAAATATTTGGGTGTACTCTTTAACAAAAAGGGTAATAGTCAAGAAGAAATTGAGAGACGAATAAGCTTGGGGAGAAACGTGACACGAAGTATAAACTCTGTGTTATGGAACAAAACCATCACTAACACTACTAAAAGACGTCTTTTCTCCACACTAGTCAAGAGTGTTACAACGTACGGTTCAGAAGTTTGGGAAGTTGATAAAAGAACAAGAAAGAAGCTGTTGGCCCTTGAAATGGACTACTGGCGTCGAAGTTGCTGTTACAGTAGACGTGACAAAATCAGGAACGAAGAAATAAGAAAGAAAATGGATGTAAAGAAATCTATCCTTGATGAAATAGAGAAAAAACAAATCGTTTGGTATGGTCACGTTATGCGAATGACAGACGAAAGATGGCCAAAACGAGTCCTGCAATGGGTACCGACAGAAAGACAGAAGAGAGGAAGACCCAGACTTGCATGGCAGCAGGGAGTGCGAGAGGCTATGGTGGCAAGAGAAATGAAGGAAGATCTATGGTCAAATAGAGAGGCATGGAGACTGAGAGCGGAGACACGGCGACAGCTGTAGAGCAACTCCGTATTATATATATATATATATATATATATATATATATATATATATATATATATATATATATAGTGACGGACCGACGATTCGGTCCTGCTCCACAATAAATTTGCATAAGGGGACAGGTATTCCTTCTTGCAAATGGACTCTGAGTGCATGCACAAACATTGAAAAAGTTACTTTTAATGTGAAAACAAAGAATGCTTTATTCCCAGAAAAGATAATGGATATTACAAAAACATCGTTCCATTGAATGTATAGAAGGTTTTGTTAATAATGGTTTAGCATTAATGACTTTCTCAGGATACTGACAAATATGAACAATTTTCTTATTAACTACGTAAA
This sequence comes from Teleogryllus occipitalis, assembly GCA_011170035.1. Lineage (NCBI taxonomy): Eukaryota > Metazoa > Arthropoda > Insecta > Orthoptera > Gryllidae > Teleogryllus > Teleogryllus occipitalis. The sequence goes on along the minus strand of BLKR01014918.1, from coordinate 1,239 downwards.
TATTGCTAATGAACACTTTTTTTTCTGTCTTAACTTTACACTTCATACTGTAAATGGGAGCTCCCTTTGCATGCACTGATTCATAAAGTATTACTACTCCTTACAGTGAGACCCTTCAAACCAAACCAAACCGCGTAAACCATCACTTAACCCTTGTACCCTAACATAATTTTATTCACATTTACTACTAATATTGTGTTATTCATAACCCCACATTTTATTTCCGTATTTGTAGCAGGGAATATGTCAAAAATAAATCTAAATTATTGGGAAACACATTTTTATTATCAGAGTTTATAAATATATAATGTTGCTTGCTTTGATTTTATTATATTATTTTATTATATTTAAATATATTTAATTATAACTTTGATGATATTATGACTCTGTCCATGACACTAATATTACTTCACAAACAATTGAAACAAACTTCATGGCGATGTTCTGAACAAACAGGTGTTCCGCATTTAAAACAAGCAATTTTTGTTTTTTTGTCTCATTTTCTGGCGCATATGGTACACGTAGCTTGCTTTTCTAATTTACATGGAAATTGTTGTTTTTCCTCATTAGTTTTCTTTGTGTATCTAATAGTCTGTCGATGGCATTTCCAAGATGAACGGGGAGGTTTCCTGTTAATCTGTGCAAAATGTGTTCCTTCGCCAATTGGACACCTAGGTCAAAGAGAAAGGTTCTTCTTTTACATCTTTATTTTCCTGCAGTGTACAAAATCATTGCATTTATTCCAGCCTGATCCAGCATTCCATAAAAGTACCTCAATCGCAACCTGCGAGTTTTTCTGCTCACAGAATAAGTTGGGACAAGTTGATCAAATGTGTCTACCCCTCCTTTTGTCATATTATAAAAATTAATTATGTCAGGTTTTCCATTATTTTCATCTATTTTTTGGTCAGAATGCATAGTTGATAAAAGCACAACAGATTTCGATTTTCTCGGTGTGAAAGACACTAATGTTTTTTTGCCGCAAAAACCAAACTGCGCTGACATTGATTTGTTCTTATTAGGCAGGAAACACGGCGGAATTTCTCTTTTATTTTTCTGCTCCCTTTCGGCCTGAAACACGTCGATATATATTTCTTTGGAGTGTCAAGAGGAAGGTGGCATTTTCTTCGACCAGATGTAGCCGTTTCTTCCTTTCCATGTATCATCTGTGTTATCAACTAAGTGTTCTTCACTTTCTCATCCATCATCTGATATTTCATCTCCATAGCACGTACTTAA